>JBBPMV010000060.1:0-40096 GCA_038090495.1 Heimioporus retisporus | reverse complement strand
GAGAACCGTTCAATCAAGCGGTCAGGATTCCCAAACGCAAGTCGCACAAATGCCCCAGCCGGGTATTAATCAGGTATGTACATCTTACTATCATTACCTGGTCGCTCAGGTCGCACAGGGGTCTATCAGTGGGAGTGGTACATCGCAGGTGAGTATGGAATTCAGCGTTGACCCACTCTCGATTTTTCTCTGCTTGTAGGCTTCTGCTAGAAGCACCACCATCAATGTTTTGCAGCAACATCACAAGAAAAACAGCGCCCCACGTTTTCCTGACCCTGTAGCGCTTGATCATCATCGTCACGCTGCAGATAACCAAGCTACTGCCACTGCCCCGGGTCGTGTTGCTAAGACTGACGGGCCCAAGCCGACGCGGTTGTCCTGGTACACTGGGCCCTGGAAGCAGCTGCTTGAAGTTGCAAAGTCGGACTGTCGTGTTGCCCATGCCTTGGAGAATCCCTTCCCTAATCGCGTGCAAGATTTACCAGGTTCTATATCTGCAGTCCTCTCTGCATCTATCACGAATTGGAACTGAAAGGAGGGTCAGCTACCTGAAGGTAAGTCCAAGTCATTTCCCAGCGATTATTGATCAACCTTTCAATGTAGGCATCTATCCTGAGCACAAACTTGACATGGCAATTCTAGTGGGTTGTCTATATATCGTCCTCAATCGGTTACACAGTCTTTGCATAGCTTTATGAAGACTTGTCGACATGGCGTTCGGACCTGAAGAAAATCATCAGGGGTATTACACCACTCGCATATGGATTAAACCCTCCCTCCAATATACCTGTTCAAGAACATTGCGGGTGGATCGAGAGTGCAGCCGCCGGTCTAATCAATAACTCCATGTTTTTACGCGCAGGGTTGGACGAAAATGTAAGTAGCTGCCGTTTCTTCCTTTTACCCGCTATTTTTATTTTTTAATTTTTTCAGGGGAGGATGAGGAACTTCGCTCATCAAGCCCTTCTAGATGCAGTGGTAGCATTCTTTTATACCGGCCTGTACCATATCGTGCGCAAGCGGCCCAATGTTTTCCGTGTCCAGCTTCCAATGCCATGCTTGGCTATGGTTGGGGCTGCAGTATTTCTACGTCACTTCTTTTGTACCACAACTAACATTGCCTGACAGTTCAATTGCATTCTGGATGGTTACGTGGCAAATGGCAGCGGTAAAACGTTCCCGAAATTTTCTGCTCAGGCTTACGGCTCCATCTACTGTGGTATGCTTGACTTATTGCATGTGATTCTCAAAGACCCGTATCACGGTCGTCGCCTGGAACAGCAGCTTCGCGAATGGGCTCAAATTGGTTGGTAAGCACGTTGTATTGAATTATTAGCTTCTCTTTACATTTCTGGTTCCGTAGGGCTGAGAATGCTAAGATTGACGGACAAGATAATGCAGCCGGAAAGCACAATCATTTGCGAGTGAAGCTCGACTAGTAGTCGCGGAGTTGCTTATGTCATTATTGTCTGTCGCTAATTTGAGTTTTATGTGACACATGTCAGCTTTGTGTGTACTGTCTGAGAGCAGCTGTCTTTGCAATATCATTGCTTTGTACAGCACCAAGTATCTGGGGCTATGCTTTGGGAATAGTAATGATTTGTACCAGTCTGTACAGTGATCATATTTGCAATCCTATGTACATTTAAAAGTTATTTGGGATTCTGTGGTGCATTGCACAGAAGTGGTCAGCAGATATGGTGTCTGTGCTGATCTGTCTGAAGGGGACCAGGTTGTCAGCCCTGTAAACTTGGATGTTTTGTACAGCTCTGTACAGTACATGGTAATTTGCTGATGTACCCCCTAGCCGACCCTACGACCACGAAATTAACCTTGATGAGTCCTTCACCCCAAAGATCGGCAAACTCTACCCCCTCTCTCCCGATGAAAAGGTGGCCACTGAAGCCTTTCTCGACGAAAATCTTGCAGCTGGAAAGATCCGCCCGTCAAACTCCCCCCAAGCTGCCCCCTTTTTCTTCGTCAAAAAGAAGGATGGAGGACTTCGCCCCTGTCAGGACTACCGATACATCAACGAACATACCGTTCAAGATGCCTACCCACTTCCCCTCATTTCCAACCTCGTTGACAAGCTCAAAGGAGCTAAAGTTTTCATGAAGTTTGACGTCCGCTGGGGTTACAATAATGTTCGCATTAAAGACGGACATCAATGGAAGGCAGCATTCATTACCCACAAAGGCCTCTTCGAGCCCACCGTCATGTTCTTCGGACTATGCAACTCCCCTGCCACTTTCCAGCAGTTTATGAACGACTCTTTTAGGGACATGATCGCTGAAGGATGGCTTGTCATCTATATGGACGACCTCCTTGTCTTCTCCCCCAACAATAAGACCCATGAGGAATGCACCAAACGTGTTTTACAACGCATGCAAGAACTCGATCTTCATCTTAAGCTCGAGAAATGCAAGTTCACTGCCTCTGAAGTCGAATACCTGGGCATGATTGTTCGCCTGGATGAACTCGCCATGGACCCGGTCAAACTTGATGGTATTTGAGAATGGCCCACCCCCTCCAAAGTCAAAGACGTTCGCTCTTTCCTTGGCTTTGCTAACTTCTATCGATGTATCATTCCCAATTATTCTAACGTCACCCGCCCTCTCCTTGACCTCACCAAGAAGAATCAGCCCTGGAACTGGTCCCCTTCTTGTCAGGATTCCTTCGACGAGCTGAAGAAACTCTTCCTCTCTCAGCCAATCCTTCACCTCCCCGACCCCGCCCGACCCTTTGCCATTGCAACCAATGCCTCCAAGTACGCCTCCGGGGGTGTCCTCCTTCAAACCGATGCCAATGGCGATTGGCATCCCTGTTCTTACTTGTCGCAATCCTTCTCTCCCACCGAATGAAACTACGACATCTATGATTGAGAACTCCTTGCAGTCATTCGTGGTCTCAAAGCATGGCGACACTACCTTCAAGGATCCCCCTACCAGGTCCAGGTTTTCACCAATCACAAAAACCTGACCTATTTCTGCCAACCCCAGAAACTTAACCATTGACAAGCTCGATGGTTACTCAATATCTCTGATTTTGATCTTCACCTCACCCATGTCCCTGGAACCTCCCTCGCTGCCCCCGACACTCTCTCTCAGTGCCCCGACCTCCTGCCTGCCACCGACGACGATAACGACAATGTCACCCTCCTGCCTGACTCCCTCTTTGTCAACGTTATCAATGTCGCCCTCCAGGAGAAGCTAGCCTCCTCCTCTACCTCAGACCCTCTTGTGCTTGACGCACTTCGAGCCACCATGGTGATGTCCCTGCTCGCTTTCGCTCTCGACTCTCCGACTGGCAATATGACACTGGTATCCTCACATTTCAAGGCCATGCCTATGTTCCCCCTGACCTCAGGAAATCAGTCGTCGAATGACACCACGATCACTTCACTGCTGGCCACCCCGGTTATTTGAAAACTTGCCAACTCGTCGCCTCCGAGTTCTGGTGGCCTGGCCTCGCGCAATTCGTTCACAAGTATGTTGAAGGTTGTGCCTCCTGCCAGTCAGCCAAAGCAAACACCCATCCCACCATCCCTCCTCTCTGCCCCATCTCCTCCTCCTGCTCCCGCCCCTTCCAACAGATTTCTTGTGACTTGATCACTGATCTTCCCCTCTCTGACGGCTTTGACAGTCTTTTGGTCGTGGTAGACCATGGACTTACTAAGGGGGTGATTCTCTGTCCTACTAAGAAATCTGTCTCTGCAGAAGGGATCACCTCCTTTTTTTTCCACAAGGTTTACACTCGGTTTGGCCTCTACGACAAAATCATTTCAGATCGTGGTCCCCAATTTGCTTCGGCCTTCACCAAAGAACTTGGACGACTCCTTAGATACGACCTCTCTCTCTTCACAGCTTATCATCCTCAGTCCGACGGAGAAACAGAACGTGTCAACCAAGAAGTCGAGACCTATCTCCGCATCTTCTGCGGCAACTCTCCTTCCACATGGTCTCAGATGATCTCCCATGCCGAATTCGCCCACAACCACCGCCCTCACTCCATCACTGGCAAATCCCCCTTCTTCCTCACCTACAGCTTTGAACCTCACCCCCTTCCCACTGTCATTGCCGAATCCAATCTTCCAGCAGTCAAAGAATGACTGAAAACCCTCTCTGCCGCTTGAGATGAAGCCCTGGCAGCTCATGAACTTGCTAGACAAGTCATGAAAGCCCGCTCTCACAGCAGATTTACCCCCTTCCAAAAAGGTGACAAGGTTTGGCTAGAAGCTTGGAACCTGAAACACCTTATCTCCCATCTGTTACGGTTGTCTTCTTGTCTATCATACTTTTCACCTTACGTGTTCACCTTCTCTATTTTGTTAGAGTGCTCTCGCACACCTTTGTGATTGATCTTTCGTTTCCTTCCAATGCTGCGCATCTTTAGTCATTTCCGCTTACTCGACGCTGACACGTCCTTTGTTCCTTCACATTCCAAGACATTCTACGCTTACGTGTCGCTAGGTATATAGTCCATTTGTTCACAACAATGTACTCTATTCTCAATCTGCGCAATCTAGCATACTCTTGAGTCATCCTTAGTCTCTCAGTCCCTCAGTCCCTCAGTCCCCTAGTCCGTCTCTTTGACGTGGTCCTTCGTCACTTCGTCCCTTCGAGCTGAGTTGTACCTCTTCGTGAGTGTCCTGCTCATTGGTAAGTCTTTCGACATAGTCTTGGTCTACTCGAGGTACGCTCCGCGTAACAAAAGATCGAGAATCTCCCCTGTCCCTCCTATTATGGAGTAGGACCCACCCCAGTCCACCATTCGCAGCATCAGAGCCCCTAGTGACGACTCTGACGAGGAGCCAGTTCTCTCCACCACAGAACTTCGACGACGTCATCGCCTAGCAGGACGAAACGTCCCAACCCCAGTAATTCCCCCACTTCGCACCCCAGCATTTCCATTGTCTCACACACAGCCTCAACCTCAACGCCCCAGTACCCCCTTAGGATCCCCTATCACTCTTAGCCCAGTCCTCCCACAGACCCAGTTACCCCAGACAATCCCTCCCACAGTCCAACCACCTAACACCCAGATCACTCTCACCATGACAGAACTCAAGGCAGCCCTCCCAGCAGACTTCTCCGGTGATCCTTCCGACGCTGTCCGATGGATCAAAGCCATGAAGGCTTACTTCGCGATCAACAAAGCCTTATACGCCTCTGACGAAGCCCAGATCATGACCACTCTCAATAAGATGAGCAAGGGACGAGGTGTCTCCTTTTCCGAGATGTGGTATGATCGCATGGCGGACGCCAACTTCCCCGACAAAACCTTCGCCAAGTTCACCGAAAACTTCGAATCCACATTCTATCCTTTCGACACCAAAGCCACCGCCCGACTCGAGCTATCCAAACTCGTACAAAAATCCACCAAAGGACCCACAGGAGAAACCGACGATGGTTTCCAGAAATACATCACCAACTTCCAGAACCTTGCTGCCAGAGCCGCTATCACCGACGACACCACCCTCATTGATCAGTTTTCCCTTGGACTTGACCAACAACTGTCCATCATGATCCTCTCCATGAGTACCATCCCCACCACTATTAAGGAATGGATTGAAAAGGCCAAAACCTTCCACGCCCAGAAAGCTTGCATCGCAGCCCTTCGACGAGGCCATCGCACCCCCTCCTCGTTCTCTCGTACCTCCACCACCATAGACCCCAATGCCATGGATGTTGACGCAATTCGAGTCTCGAAACTCACTCCCGCCGAACGTGCTCATTGTTTCAGGGAAGGACTTTGTCTCCGTTGCCGCCAGAAAGGCCACAACGCCCAACAATGTAAAACCTTTGCTTCGAAACCCCCTCGTCTCCCCCAGCAACGTATCCAAACCACTGACACCACGCCCACTACTCCTTCCCCCGCTCCTCCCAAGCAAACCACAGCCCTTGACACCTATGTCTCCAAACTCAAGACCACCGGAAAGGACAAAGGAGAAATCTTACAAACCCTCAAACTCTGCTTTGAGGAAAACAAGGACGATTCCGCTTCGGGTTTTCAGTAAGGGAAGAAGCTGTAACGTCTCCTTCCCTAGATATCGACACTGTAATAGTAGGCCTCTCCAATGAACGAACTCTCCGCCTCCCGGTTCGCCTACACACTGAGTCACAAATCGTTACCACCACTGCCCTCATAGACTGTGGTGCCACAAACAATTTCATCGACGTCTCTCTCGTACCCAAACTTCAAAAAGCAATCCGGAAACTCCCCCAGCCCCTCACTGCCTACAACGTGGATGGAACCCCCAATCACCAGGGAACCATCCGCTTCTCTATCACCGCAAACGTCATATTTCCCGACCTCTCCGATAAGATCACTTTCTTGGTAACATCTTTAGGTTCTCCTCGTATAATCCTTGGCATGACTTGGCTGAAGAAACGCAACCCAGTCATCGATTGGTCCGCCAACACTCTCACTCTCCAGGACGCTGTGGTACCTCCTAGTGAGCGTCCGCCCTGGAAGGATGTTGACGAGACCTACCCCCAGCACCTCGGAAAGATCACTTTATCCACCCAGCTGGCACAACAGAACCTACCCAAAGAAACTCAACTCCCCTCTTGGTGCACCGATTACGTCGACGTCTTCTCAGAAAAGATGTTTGAAACCTTACCTCCCCATCGTCCTTTCGATCACTCCATCGACCTCAAACCATCGTTCATTCCCAAGATTGCCAAAATCTATCCTCTCAACCCTGCCGAAAAGGAAGCTTGTCGAACGTTCATCGAAGAAAACTTGAAGACGGGTCGAATTGTCCCCTCAAAATCTCCTCAGGCCTCTCCATTCTTCTTCGTACCAAAGAAGGATGGAACTCTTCACCCTTGTCAGGACTACCGATACCTCAACTCCCACACCGTTCGCAACGCCTATCCGTTACCCCTCATATCCGAGCTCATCGAGGACATGAAGGAATCCACCCTCTTCACAAAATTTGACGTTCGCTGGGGATACAACAACATCTGCTTACGGGAGGAAGACCAATGGAAAGCAGCATTCATCACACCCTTAGGTCTTTTCGAACCTACGGTCATGTTCTTTGGTTTCAACAACGCCCCTCCCACCTTCCAGGCCTTCATGAATCACATCTTCGCAGACATGATTGCCGAAGGATGGTTGAAGATCTACATGGACGACATTGGCATCCATACTCAGGACGACCTCGAACTTCACCACACCCGCACCAAACGAGTCCTCCAACGTCTTCGTGAAAACAATCTGTCGCTGAAGTTATCCAAATGTACTTTCGACTCCCCCCAAATGGAATATCTCGGTTTAGTCATTGGCCAGGGACGCATACATATGGATCCAACGAAACTCTCTGCCATCGCCGACTGGAAACCCCCTACATCGGTCAAAGGCATCCGCTCCTTCCTAGGTTTCACAAACTTCTATCGCAAATTCATCCCTGGATTCTCTAACTTGGTCACCCCTCTCACCCTCCTCACCCGCAAAGATGAACCTTGGCTCTGGACCCCTCTTCAACAACGCGCCTTTGATTCTTTGAAGGATCGTTTCTCCTCCTCCCCTGTCCTCACGTTCCCTGACATCTCCCGACCCTTCACCGTCATGACTGACGCCTCGCTCCTAGCTGCTGGCGCCGTCCTCCTTCAGGACGACACCAACGGTGACTCGCACCCATGCGCCTACTTCTCCCAGACTTTCACCCCGGCCGAATGGAACTACAACATTTATGATCGTGAACTCCTGGCGGTCATTTTAGCCCTTCAGGAATGGCGGCAATACCTCCAAGGTACCCCCCACCCGGTCACCATAATCACCGATCACAAAAACCTCTCTTATCTCAAGGATCTTCGAAAACTCTCTCGCCGACAGGCCCGTTGGTCCCTTCTTCTCCAGGACTTCGACATCATCTGGCAGGTCACCCCTGGTTCTCGCATGGCCCCCGTGGATGCTCTCTCTCGACATGTCGAGGTCGACACCTCCCAGGACAACATCTCTTCCATCCTCCCCGACCCCGTCGTCATTTCTGCCCTTGACCTTGCCTTGGCCGACAACATCCGTCGTTCCTCTTCCTCCGATCCCCTCGTTATTCGAGCACTCCGATCTCTACAAGACAATTCCCCTCTTTTCCCTCGTTCCTCCCCCGACGACTGGTCTTTTGACAACGGCCACTTGTACTTTCGCGGTCGACTTTACATTCCTCCCGCCTCTCGCTCTGCTCTACTTCATTCCTTCCACACGTCTCCCACCACAGGCCACATGGGTTTCTTCTGAACGAAAGCCCTCCTTGAACGTGACTTCTGGTGGCCAGGCCTGTCCACTTTCGTCAGAGACTTCATTGCCGGTTGTGCGCTTTGCCAACAGTCTAAGATCAATACCCACCCAACCACACCTCCCCTCTCTCCCATCCCCTCCTCCACCTCTCTTCCTTTCCAACAACTCTCTATGGACCTTATCATGGACCTCCCTCCCTCCGCCAGCTTTGACTCCTTACTGGTCGTGGTTGACCATGGACTTTCGAAGGGGGTAATTCTCATGCCATGCTTGAAAACCATTGACGCCACAGGAGTAGCCCTCCTATTCTACAACAATGTCTTCAAACGTTTCGGCCTCCACGACTCCATCATCTCGGATCGTGGCCCCCAATTCACATCCGCCTTCGCCAGAGAACTAGCTCGTCTCCTCCATTACGATGTTCGATTATCCACTGCGTATCACCCTCAGACCGATGGTCAGACCGAACGGACAAATCAGGAGATCGAAACATACCTACGCCTGTTCTGCGGAAATCAACCTCACTCCTGGTCCACTTTCATCTCCTCTGCCGAATTCCACCACAACTCCTCTCCCCACTCATCCACAAAAACATCTCCTTTCTCCCTCATGCTAGGATATGACCCCCGCGCTTACCCTCCCCTTGGAAAGACTTTCATTCCCACTCTCTCCTCTCATCTCACCGCCCTGGAAGAAGCCTGAAAAGAAGCCTTAGCTGCACATGAGTCAGCCCGACGCCTCATGACCCAACACTGCACCCGGAAGTTCTCCCCTTGGAAGGTTGGCGATAAGGTATGGCTAGAAGCCACCAATCTCCGCATTCCCTACCCTTCTAGGAAACTCGCACCCAAACGATTGGGTCCTTTTGAGATCTCTCAGGTACTATCTCCACTATCCTATCGTCTCCGCCTACCCCCCTCATGGAAAATTCATGATGTCTTCCATGCCACCCTCCTCTCCCCCTTTCGTTCCACCGAAGCACATGGTCCCTCATTTCCCACACCGCCTCCTGACGTAATCGAAGGCGAAGAAGAGTATGAGGTTGACGGCATTCTCGCACACAAGGGATCCCCTGGCCGCTATCAGTACCTGACCGCATGGAAAGGCTACTCCGCAGCAGAGAACACCTGGGAACCGGAGAGTAATCTCCGACATGCCAAGGACATCCTTTTTGATTATAAACGAACTCACTCCCTACGGTAGCATGGACCCAATCCCCATCGAACTCGCCTACTCCCAGCTATTCTCCCCTCAGATATCCAGTGCTATGTGGAACATCTTAACATGAGATCTAATGCTAACAAACACTCCCCTGAGGCTTCAAGCAAACCCTTAACCCCAGGAGAACTAGCCTCTCTAGAGCGTACTGAGGTAGCCTGGGAAGGCGAAAGGAATTGCCCCTTGCCTGCAGACCACCCCCTTTACAACAGGGCCTGTTTCCATTGTCATTGCCTCTCTCATATCAGGCCCAATTGCATTTACTACCATTGCCCCCATTGCAACCATCATGCCCCTGGTCATTCCGCCTATCAGTGCCCTCTCCTTCACCACCATTCTCCAGCCCCTCTCATTCCCTCCTCCTCGCCATCTTCCTCTCATTTGTCTTACAGATCTTGAAGGTCTTGCACCTTCCCCTCTACTTCCACTCATCCCCTCACACAACATCTTTCCTCTCCTCCAATCCCTCATACTCCCCTCCCCATTCCCCCTTCTTCCAGTTGTCATCATCATCAATGCCCTCCTCGTTCTAACGCAGAGCTTCATCATCTTTTGGGCATGCCTGCTGATGGGTCTCTTGACATCAATGAAGAATGGGGATACCCCAACTACAATGCCTCTGCTTATGCCAACATGACTGGCTCCCCTGGTGGTGATCACTGCATGGACCTCTAGTTTGTCTTTCTTTTCTTTTTGTTTCTCACTGCAGTTTTGAATGTACCCTGGGGGTGATGTTATGATTTGCCCCTGTCTTTTCTCTTTGTCATTCATGTTAGTCATCATTGGCTTAACCCAATGTTTCTACTTCAATAGAGTGCTCTAGAACATACAACATGTTCGTCGCACACCCTTATCTTTGTTATCTTTACTTCCTTTTCTTTTCGGACTTTCTTTGCTTAGTCATAGTTGTTCCACAACCTTCTATGACTTTCCATGGTGCAGTATATAAGCCTAAGTACTTTGCTTCTTGTACTTCAGCTTAGTCCTGCTCAATCTACCTTGTTCCTCTTTGCTCCCCTCATTGTAAACTTGCTGCTACCTCTTCAGTAGGCAGACTTACCTTTGAACCATCTGCTATACATCCTAGCAGACAGAACCCTTGACCCTGCATGGCAAGTCCTTCATCACTACCTTGAACCCTTGACCCTACAATCTAGTTTTTTGAGTCAACACTCATTCCTACCCAGACCAAGCATAACAAAAGGAATGAGGTATCAGGCTTAGATTAACTAGCCGAAGGGGTAGTGACAAGAGTGATGAGAGCTAATGTGCTCAGGGTTGAGCCAAGGAGTCTTGGGGTTGTGGCTGAAGATGAAGATTCTAGGGGTTTAGGATTGGGTAGTTAGACTACCAGAGATCAAGGGTTACACCTATTGGGCAATCAAGGGTCCACTATGCTGGAGTAGTGAGGGTGAAGGACAAAGGAGGTAAGGGGCATGATTCCCTTGAGGACTGAGGACTGAGATGAGACTGGTGAAGGCAAAAACCCAAGTAGGAATTGCTTAAAGATAATGTACATGGCAGCAGGGTATATATACTACTGAGGTGGCTGGAAGGCACTGTCTAAGGGAGTCATCCTGAGTAGTGGTAGGATAGCCATAAGGCTATGGAGTCTAAATGTGATGTGCAGTGAACTGCGATCAGGGAAGCTGTCCATGATGGAAGGAAAGCAAGTATAAATAAGTGCAAGGCTGTGCAAAGAGGAACATATAGGAATTCTAAGAAAAGAATGATTGGGCACACTTGATTATGTAAAAGAAATGAGATCTATGAGAAGAGATAAGTCCATAGTGTCCAGGAAGAAAGGTGAAATTGAATGAAGAAGAGGAAAAAGAATAGGGGTCCATATGAATTGTAACACCTGAACTACTTTATTATGTTCACAAAGAATTCTGGGATCATGATGCTAAGTGGTCTACCAATGCACTAGGTGCTGCCAAGATTGATTTCAGGTTTTCTGTTCTTCAACCTACAACTGGTTTTTCTCACTTCAAAGAAAGGATTTTGGTGCTCAAGCAAGTCACAGGTTGGACACTCTGTGACATTCAACACTTTATCGTTGCCATCATTGCAGGCTCCATGCTGCACAACATTGTCATTGTGATCTGAGTGCTATTGGAGTCTTGTTACTGTGTACAAGCATACCAAATTACTGACGATGATCTTTCCCTCATTATTTCTGCCATGCACAAATTCCAGCTGCACAAGCATGCTATTCTCAAGGCCAGGTTGTGCCAGGGGAAAGGGAGATGGCCTATCAACAATTGGCATATTCTGAAGTTGGAGCTGATGCAAAACATTCCATCAAGCATTCCCAGAGTAGGTGCTGCTATCCAGTGGTCTGTTGATCTTATTGAGCATGCACATATTGAACAGATCAAGGACCCCACATGTCACAGCAACAATCAGCAGTATAACTCTTAGATATGTCAACAACTTGGCTGCTTAGAGAGATGCAGGAACTTTCAGCTTGCAATATCATTGAGTGACTCTCAAATTGATTCCATGTTGGATTTGCAGGATGATGAAGATGACAATCCAGTCGAAGAGGAGAATGCAATTATGTTTGAAGCTCTCACTCTTTCATCAGCCAGGTGTTCAACTGATTACTTTGCATGTGCAATTGCTGTGGATTCACTACAGCAGCAGGAACCAGTTCTACTGTGCCGCACCTTTGCTACAGGCCCAGTTGCTTTTAACCTTGCCTATGACCCCTCAATACACTCTATATCTGTCAATGCAACTGCAGAGTTATTTGAAATTCCAGACATACGGGTGAGTCTGGCCAATTTTATCTTTCATGAATGGGTTCATGGCACTCATTTGGTGCATTCTATTGGTGGACCCTACAGAGCATCAAGCTCTGCATCTCTCCTGTTTGAGAATATCCAATTTTGGTGCAAGCTACACCTACAGACCACTGAGATCCATACTAAGTTGGTCCTACTGCCACAAATGCTTCTTGCATTGCCCCCACAGGTGCTAGGCAACTGGAAGCATGGACACTACAACACGGTGATTGTGAACATTGATCACTTGTATGTATGGCTGGACAGCAATTTGAAAGGTGTGCTTTTTGCTCACACATGCTGTTCTACACTTGATGACACAACCAGGGCACTCTATTGCACAGCTACACCTTATCATGTGCCCCCTAGGAGCACCTAAGCATGAATTGTCATGGACTGACTGATTCTTGACATATGTTGTAGGGAACTATGGTTCCCTAGCTTCATATCTGGTTATTCCTATGCCAAGGACTGCTCCTTAGGATGTCTATCACACACTCCACTTTGCTCTTCATTGTCAAGTACATTCTGCATTCTTCCACCATTGTTCTGCACTATTCCACATGTATCTGCATTGGTTTCCACTTCCACTTTTCGTTGAACTTGTTTACATTGTTTTGGACTTTGTTTCTACTCATTTGTATGTGTTCCTACATGTTTCTTATGCTTTATCCAACCTTTCCTATACCTTTCCTTACACTACTTCAATTTCAAGTCTTTGGTATGCCTGGACTATAAAAGATTGTTGTTAGTGTTTCAAACAATCTATCAAACTTGAACTCAATCATATTGCATTGTTTGCTCAGAAATTGTCTCCACCTATGCCTATCACCTTGTACTTCATACTCTGTACTTCATAATGCCTTGCCATCACCATCACCATTGTCTTCGCCTCCTCCACTTCTTCCAATTTATCTGCTTTTGAGCAGATCATCCTTGACTCACCTGGAACACCATTTTCTTGCTGGGAATGCCTTTCCTCTTACCCTCCTTCATATCCTCTTCCCTTCAGAACCTCTTCAGGGACAAACCCATCACACCCCTATCATGCTGCCAACATCCTTAGGCAACAAACTATCTTTACAATGTTCAATGGTTTGATGTTGTCCCTCAGGCAGGTCCAGGCAACTATGATCTGTCAACTCAGATGTATGTTATTAAAAGAGTGGTATGTTCAGGTGGGGAGCAGTTAGGTGATGTCATCCCAGTCACACAAATACAAGCATATATGAATCTCATTCCACACTTTGGTGATCATGCAGACTCACATTTGATCATGTTCAATTCATTGGAACATTCACACAAGGTTTTTCTCAACAAGTTTTTTGACAAAAATATCTTTTACCCACACTCTCTTTAACTTTCCGATCTTCTAAGATACAAATTCCTGAGCCTGTTGATTCCTGGCTATGTTTTCCATTTTTGTACAATAAATGGTAACTGTCAAAATGTCAAACTTCATTCATACAGCCCATGCTCGCCACCCCCCCAATACACAAAGAACTATGCACTGTGGATGCTATATACAAGCTCAGGCCATTCCTTGTGCCCAGGAGTGGTCACTTGGTCTCTATGATGGATAAAGTCACTGTCCAAGAGTTGGGTGATGCCATCATCTATGAATGAGTCCCTTCATCATACAAATTAGGCCATGCCCTTGACATCATCTTTGCAGAGTTTTTGGCCAATATCCCATCCCTAGAGTCACTAATGGCTCCTTATGAAAGGCTTCAAAAATGTGAACCTACACTTCTCAAAAATCACACTTGCACCAACAATGTTTCTCTTTACAACCCTGAACCAAAACAATGGAATTGGAAGGTGCCTCCCCCCAGCAATGGGACTAAAGCACTTGTGGCCACTTTTTTCAACACTGTCACTACTGCTATGGAACCATGGGTGAAGGTCAAGAATCCTTTGGATCAAGTCCTTCCTCATCGCCACTGGCTGGGTACTTACAGCAGTCATCGGCTCCCTGGTGCACCCAATGGTGCCACAGCCTATGACAGGCACCCCAACATCCTCCTAGTTGAGTCAGCAATGCATACTGTCCAGTCACTCTCATGGACAGACCTGGTGGTACTTGCAAAATACACAACCAAAAAATGGATGCCTTCTTGCTGCTTTGTGAAAACTCTGCACACCAAAGCTTATCTGACATTCCTTGACCAACCATGGCATCTTTTCATTCTCAGCATATCTTTGTCCAAGCAGGAGATATGAGTGCATTTATATGATTGTTCTGGCCTTTGTGTCAGCCATCCCTTCAACATACATGAGGACTAGTGTTGCTGCAGCTCTGGCTCATAGCTGGCTTGAGTCATAGCTGAGCCACCAGCTCTGGAAGTCATCAGCTCCACTTTGTCAGCTTAGCCAGCTGAGTTGGCTTTGAGTTGACTCGAGCTGTTGAGTCATTGCCAGTAAACTGAAATATATTTATTCTCATGTACTATGATACACAATGAGCTAAAACTAATTGTGTGCTGCACTCAACGACAGCCAAGCACAAGGATGACAATAACATTGATAATGACTTGAATATGATGACCATGGTATCATGGTCATCACACTGTTGTTATGAAACAAGAGGTGGGGGTGAAATGGGCAAGATGGCAGCCAGCAGCAATGGTTGAGGGAGGGGCCAGAGTACAGGGTGGTGATGATAATGACAATGTAACAACTGTGGTATCATGGTTGTTGTGCAGTTGTTGTTGTCACATGAAATGAGGGGGGGACGAAATGGGCAAGACAGTGGTGGTGCAAGGGGCAAGAGCATCATGGAGACAGTGGTGATATGAGCAAGGTGGTGGCAGGTGGCAATGGTTGAGGGAGAGTCAGGAGCATGAGGTGGCAACAACAGTGACAATGACAATAACATGTTGACTAAGGTATTAGTCATCTTGCTGCCATTGTCATTGTGAGACAAGGGGGTGAAACAAGCGAGATGGTGACTGGTGGCAATGGTTTGAAGGAAGGGCAAGAGCATGGGCAGCAATGACAATTGTCATTATCACACAAGACGAGAGGAATGCATGGATTCAAACTATCTACTAATGTCCTAATCGTCATCCTCATCTGCCTCTGCATCACTGATAACCCTAATAACATGGTTGATGCAACCATCCAGTCCCACATGAGTAGTGTCAGCATTGACAATCATCACAAGGATATCATCATCATTGACATCAATGGTTAACTGGGTAGTCTGTGTGACCCCTTTCGTGAAGTTGAGGCACTCCTACTTGAAAAAAAATTTGACCATTTGGAGAGCTTCCATCAAGACTGGGCTAATCTGGTTTTGATGTTTTGTCATGGTTTCACCACCAGAGGAAAATACATGTTCACTTGGGATCACAGATGCTTGGATCAGAAGGTAGTCCATGGCAATCTGATAGAGTGTTGGATAAACACTTTGAGATACCTAGAACATGAGTAGATAAGCAGTGTACAATATATTGATTGAAAAGAAACCACCACCCAAAATGAAAAAGGATCAGTTCCCTCTGCCAAGCATGGTGCCATTGCATATGACATGAACTCCTGGTCAATCATTTGAATATTGGTTTGCAATTGCTGTGGATGTGGTTCAGGCAGCCTGTATCATGAGGCAAGACTCTTTGTGGGAGGTGTGATTGTGTGATGAACATTCAGCAGGGCATTCTGTGGTACCTGTGGATCAGTTGGACATCTGCTTCATACCCGATGCCCATTCATCTGTGCTTTGTGTCAGGAGATGTAGAATGGACAAAAGGGGCCTTACTGTGTTTAGGACAACCATCTTCACCTTGCTGATCCTGTCTTGCTTCCAATTTGCCTCCATCCAGGTGAGGCAAACAGAAGGGTTGACCACTGTGGATATTAAGATTAAATTAGTGTAGAACTATGCTTGACATACCCATTGCTATCATGTAGGCACTTGTCTTTCTGATATGATTATAATACTTTTTCATGATCATAAGTCCAATGTTGACATATGGCCTACAGTGAGGCACAGATTGGCTGAGATGTTCCCATTGGACAACAAGGGTTTCAAATGAAGGCATGATGTGCAACAAGAGAGGTAAGCACTCAGCTGACATTGTCTTCTGTGCAGCATGAGGAATCTATGCAAGTCAGATGTGAAGAGAAGCTGTCAGCAAGATCAATAAGATCAGTTTTGGTTACCTCAAAAACTATTTCCAGGTCCTCTAACATGTGCCAGTGCATGTCATCCAAGCCACTGTCACTAATGTCCCAGTGCACAGGAGCCGAGAAAAAGGAGTCGAATGCCTGTGAACAGGATTAGTAGAATATATACAATATGGTAGAAGTACTATTCAGACATACATGTTTGAGAATTCAGAGACAATTGATCATGAAGTAAATTGAGTTCCAGTGGGTTGTCACATCTCTCAGGAGTTTGGGCATAGGAAGTTTGGTTGGATTGCCATCCTCATCAGTAAACCATCCCATCTGGTTTCCTGTGATAATGGTATTGTCAAACACTTCACAACAGAGGCTGGAGGCCTGCACAATGCAGACGACATTGCAACCAAGAGTAATTGGGTCCTGTTGAAGAGCACAGAGATAATCATCCTTGTTGATAATAAAACTTGGGTCAAAGGGATCCACCCAGGCCACACCAACATCCATGAAGTCAATGTCCATGTATTGCTTGGCAATATGGTCAGAGCAGAGATTGAGGATGTGCAGGAGGCACATGATATGCTGACTGACAGGATCAAAGGCTATCCCACATGCAGTGAGAAGAAGTGATAGCTCCTGCATGGCCACATCATTATTTGTCACATTATCAAGAGTAAAATGACTGATCTGCAAGAGATCATGAGTATCTGTAGTGAGATGAGAACATATATGAATCTTGTCTGTCACCTCTGCTTGGTCTAAGAGATGTAGGATGGTTTTGGCTATGTTTACCTCTGAATGGCTTCCAGGGAAATGATGGAATGCAAGGAGGCTAGCTCTCATCTTGAGGGCATCTGACTGGCTGTCCTTTGCAATCCAATGGGCTGTGAGTGCCAGGAACAGGTGAGAGTTCTTGTTTGTCCAAACATCACTGGTAAACAAAACTTTGCCCTCTGCTTTCTGTGGTAAAGGTTAGTAAAACTCAAACAAATGGTAAACAGGTTGACACATAGCCAGATCAGCCTTCAAAAGGAGGAAGTACTGTCTCCATGCCTCAACAATGAGCTCATGCATCTTTGTTTGACAAGGAACCTGGGAATCTTTCAGGTCTGGGCAGAGGAGGAGGAGAAGGTGTCAAAATTCAGGGCACTCAATTACATTGATGGACTGTTTGTTGTTAGCAAAGGCGTCTATCGGTTAAGCATTTAAAACAAATGTACTTGATCATCTGTGACAATGAACTGGATTAAGTATTGCTATAGGGCTGCGATTGAGAAGGGTGGCAATCCACTTTCCAAATGTGCATGTCTGGTTGATAAACATGTCATATCTGGATGTTCCCTTCATTGCAACATCAGGAGTGAATGGATAGAGGTGTTGGATTCACTAAGAGTTTGACAAAGGGTTTGCAAGTTATACCCTCTGTTGAAGGTGGCTTTGACACTCTTGATCCAGATCACCCAACTGTTATTCTCTGCCTCTACCAGATAAGCATCAAGGTGGTATTTTTTGATATCTTTACACTTGGTTGAGTTTGAAGTCTTGGGACTGTACATGAATGACCAGTCAGAAGGGAATTGAGCTGGATCCTCATCCTTCAATTTTCTGAGAGTATATGTCAGAATCATTATGTGATATTAGATATCAACTCACTGGCATACAATCCATGACGCATGTTCACCTTTGCACTTCAGGAAGAAAAAGGTAACATTGGTAGACAACACTGGAGACATCTGTTTCTGTGATGCCTGAGTCACCATGAGCAGGTCAGGGGTCATGCTTGAAGTTGTTCACAACTCTTCAGCATAGAAAGTTGCCCAGGCATGAGGAATGGAGGGCTCCAACACAGCCTTGTTGTTGCTGCTAACATTGTTGAGGTCAAAGTTTTCTCCCAAGTCTTCAGTACTCTGTGAAGGAAGAGCATCAGTGGCACCACCATCATGGACAGATTCAGAAAGCGAATGGAAGGGTGGTGGGAGCAAGCAGGATACCATCAACCGGTTTCAGGTAATAACAGCTAAGAATCTGGGAGCATTTCAGGAGGTTATGGATTATCTGCAACAGGAAGAGCAGGTGAAACTTGGCAATTCCTTGCCCAAGGAGGCATCATTAGTATCATTAGTAATAAGGCAATAGTGCAAGTCATGGGCTTAAAAACAGGCCTAGTGTGACTGGATACCTCCTCACGATCTGCTCCTCAGAACATGAGTTGTGCCACAGGCCTCCACACAAGGCAACCCTAGACATTTGGGTTGTAAATGCTGAACCTGAATTAAGAATATATCAATTCATCAAAGGGATTGCATACAGTTGATAAGTCATGACAGTAATTGTGTGAAGCAGAAAGGAGGATAGGGGACATATGGAATACCAAGCGGTAACCAAGAGGCATAAAGGGATTTATGTGTGCTGGAGCCTCTTCGAGCCTTCATCCACCACACTTGAGGAGACATTGCCATTTGAATGCTTTGTGCCCCAAAATGACCTAGCATACCAGTCAACATACTAGCTGTGACCAGTCACCTTCATGCCATCAAAGATGTCCTTGTTAAAGGTATCCAAGAATATGGGAAGTTCCATGGTGTGTGAGTGCAAGGGTTGGATGTTAATCAATTGGTTTGCTGAATCATGGATGATCGTTTCACAAAAAGTGATTACTGATTGCTTCACATCCTCCAGGCCATCCAGGAGTAATCCCTTGCACTGCTCCTAGCTAACATCACAAGGTGTTGTGTCAGAGTATGTCTGAGGATGTAAATCAGCAGTACATCTCACTAAAAAGTGGTGTGCTTGTGCAAGATGCATAGTAATCAGCAGGAAGGTTATCTATGTCCAGACAGTCGGAGTTGGGGCCCTTAACCCACACATGGTAATCAATCTGTGTGATTGAGCACCAAGTATGACCACCAGCAATGAAAGGATCAAAGAGAAAAGTTTTGTTGGGCCTTGCTGTGGGGGTCCTGCCATAGACAGGAGAGAGATTGATGAAGTGAACAAAGTCAAGGGGCATTTCATCCTGCGAAAACATTTTCCAGGGCTTGGTGTTGGCTACAGGACTCTGATAAGGTGGTTCCTCCTTGATCTTCATCACAATTGCCATGCAGATGGATGGATGTGCATTAGTGAGAAGTTTGACCTCCTCCAAGGCATTCTCAAATGGCTGGGAGAAAGTGATCTGGTATATGACAGGATAAATGGGGGCACCTGAACTTTGTTTTGCAGAGAACGCCAGGATGATATTGGGAATGATTATGTGGTTGCTGGTCCTAAGTGCCTTATTGTGGTGGATCTGTGCATGAAGAAGCTCCTTTGAATAAGGAAGCTGAATCCCTTGGCTTGTCAAGATCTCATTGAAGCCTTGATTGGGGGCCTCATGAATTTTGGATGGCCATTTGACAATAAGTAATCCTGTATCACCAAGGTGAGATAAGTTGGTTTCTTTTAGTTAGATTTGATTAACACAACTGCAACAGAAACTTACCATAGCTTTTTAAACAATCCTGGCAGCTAGGAAGTGACATGACATACAGGGCTAAATTGCTTGTATGAAACTGAGTGTACCTGCTATGGAATGAGTCAGCAATGTCATAGAACAGCCACCATGGCACCTGTAAGGTGATGTCACCTACCAAGAAATCCTGGGCCTCTTTGTGGGCCTTCAGCAGCTGGTCAAGTATTTTCATTACACCCTTACATGATCCTAATAGACATCAGTTGTAGATAACAATTTCCAATGGCTAGCTGTAGATGTACTTACCCAGCTCCTCAAAGGTGGCAGCACCCAGCATACTCATAATCATGGCAGCTGGATCGGTACTGGTAGCCATCAGTTCAGTCATTGAAATACTATCACTTTTGCCTGCTGGCAGGGATTTCAGAGCCATGGCAGCATTGTTGTGAGATTTCAGCAATGTGACTGTGGGAGGGGACATGTTATGACTGTTGAGACTCAATGTGTGGGTGAGTGTGACCCTCTGGGAAGTGAAATAACTGCCATTGGCAGTAATGAATGAAGCCATGTGGCCATTAGTTGTGTGGGATATTAGACTGCTCAGACAGGATGATGGCAGCTGGGATTGGAATTGGTGTGATGGTTGGCAGAAGAAGCATAAAAACAGTTCAACTGGATCATGCCAAATAAAAAAAGCCCTTGGGAAGAATGGTAAGCATAATGAGAAAAGACTGACAGCTGACCTGAAAGGATTGAGATGGAATGAGGCTGGGAAACCCCAGCCTGATAAGGCCAGTTTTGGCATGATTCATGGCATCACTGAGTTCTGAGACTCAGCCTGTTCATATCTTTGGGTTGAGTTCTTAAACAGAATGTTATAGACATACCCAAAATCATTCTCCACTGTTTCTTTGCCTAGTTTGCTGTGAGTGTTGACCTACTCTAAGCCTCTGTTGGATCTGCTGAATTTGACCCTCAAAAGGAACCAGTTAGAGTTTCAACAACATGGACCTGAAAATTGAAGATGAGCCAAGAATTCCTCACTGGATTGATGGGAGGTAAAGAGTTGATGGATGCCTTGGGTTGGGGTCATATGGTACTTTTTATTCTTGCTTTGTTTTTCTTTTTTGACACATTGTTGACTGAACTTTGCAGGGACTGTTTACAAAGCATTCAATATTATCAATCACCAGAACTATGTGCTCAAACTGGAATACATCCAAAATAAGAATTCAACATCCATTGAATGAGAATTGTATGTCCTCAAACAAATGAATGAGGGTGGGCATAGAGAGGTGCCAGCTGGAATTCCCCATGTCCACTGGTTTGGGCAAGAATCTGATTATGACATTCTTGTCCTCAACCTATGAGGTCCATTCTTGCAGTGCTTGGTCGAATAGCAAGGGAGCTTCAACCCCATTACCATCCAGTATATTGGCAGCCAGCTGGTGAGTATCATTCAATCACTGTTGTGAAGCTTCCCAAACATTCATCCATGCAGCTTTCACACTTACAGTACATCCATGCCAGCAGCTACGTACACTGTGACATTCAACCCCAGAACATCCTTACTGGTTTTGCTTGGCCATCAACCATCTTCATCATTAACTTCAGGATTTTGAAACTGTATCATCACCCAATGGGCAAGCATTTGCCCTTCTATTCCAAATGTGGCCTCACAGGAATGCTTGCATTCACCTCCATCAATAGTCACCTAGGGAGTGACTTGAGTCATTGCAATGATCTCAAATCACTGGTATATGTTCTGATCTACCTTCTTGCTGGATCATTGCCCTGGATGGATACAAGCTGCTGAAAAAAAAACAGGTCTACTGCTGTACTCAATTGCAAGTGGACAGCAGCTGTGGAGCAACTATGTGATCAATACAACTTCCCAGAGCTATCTACCATGCTCCTCTACTCTCGCACACTCTCATTTTCAGACATGCCAGACTATGAGTATTTACACTCATTGCTTTGTGCCACAATGTGGTGGTTCACTAATGGTGCCCAGTCTATTCAGACTGAGGCAATCTTCAAGCAAGACCTCTATCATGCAGATTCCCAAATTGGCATGCCTGGGCTGGGAGGTAAAGCCACCACTGCAACAGCCATACAACATCCAAGGATCACCCCACATAGATGCTGCCAAGTGACTTCCATTCACATTTTGGCTGCTCTGTCCACACAAATTTTGCCCCCTACTATTGTGGGTTGTTTAATTGTGGTAAGTTGCCTGTACATCAGATCTAATTGCAACCAAACTGACCTTATCCTAGGTATAATGTTCTTGAAGGACATCATTTGAGTATTGATAGTAAATTGTATTTTGATTCTCAAGTACTAGGTGGTAGGTAACTACAATGTACATATACCAAAGTACATACAATATGATATCACACCTCCTACTTGAGCAACTGGATCCATGTCCAGAGTAATCCCAAGACACCTTGATGGAGTACTAAATGATGTCATGGACATAGAAATTATGGACATGGAAGGTTTATGATGACATCCTGTATGCATGCATGGACAGCAGGGAGATGGGTGGAACCACCAATGGCTTGACAGGGTTGATTTGGTCAAGGGAGTAGTGATGACTTGTTGGGTGGGGGTGACAATGTGGTCAAGAATGGGTGCGATAACCTGTTTGTAGGTGTTGCAGGAGAGTTTGCAGGAAGTAACAATAATGTTCATGAGGGACTCGATGTTGAGAAGGACTGGATCCATTTTGGCAGAGAGGACCTTTTAGAGATATTCACAACTGACAGTGAGACAGAAGTTGGCCTCTGGGGAGGAAGGAACATTGACCTTGTACTTTGCCTTGTGCCCTGCAGAAAAGTGCCAGAGGAAGGCATAATCACATGGCAGGAGGAATCTGGCTTGGGGAGGTTGGTTTTGATGATGCCCCAGCTGAGAGCAGTGGCAGTGGGGGTCATTGATGACACAAAGGGTGTTGAGGCCAGCAATGGTGGCAGCATCTTGAATAGCAGGATGCTGTACATCAGTGAACCAGCCAGGGATAGTGATGATGATGTTAGGGACAGAGAACTTGAGCTTAGGTGGTGCAGTATCACAGAGCTTGCCAAGATACATGGTGATGAGCTGGGTGGCAGAAAAGGTGTGCTTCAGATATAGGCTACCTGGAGAAGGGCAGGGGTGAGATGAATGATAAGGGAGATGGGAAGGGGGGTACCTCTGCACTGTTGACATCAATGAAGGTCACACAGAGAAAGTGTTTTTGTCAAAATTGGGGTTGAGGGAGGGTGCATCTGACAAGGCATTTAAGTGCATCAAGGGCATTTCTGAAGTTGGAGGTCTCCTAGGTCCTTGCAGGCTTGCTGCACTGTTTGGGGCCAAAGGCAATGAGCAATCTGTGCTGGATAAGCAGGAGAAGATGAATAGGGGCACATATGAGGTTGCTGTGTGGCAGCAAAATGGAAAAAAAAAGCATAGGCAGCATGCAGCAGACATGGTTGGGAGGTGAGTAGGAAAACAAGGCAGTGTCAGCAATGGCAACAACAATGGGCCCCATTGTTGTCATCATTGGGTGGGGTGGCACAGCTTGAGCCAGCTACAGTGGTTAGCTGAGCTGAGCCAAGCCAACATTTACCCAAAGCTGAGTTGGCAGGAGCTGAGTCACAGGTGTAGCCATGAGTAGCCAACCTGAGCTGAGCCATGGCAACACTAACAAGGACCTGCATTGCTTTCTTACTCTCCTTGCTGTGCTCATGTTTGGTTCTAGACCATGTGTTGGCTTTGATCCCACCATCACTATCATTCCCACTTGTTCCCTCCCCTCAGATTCTCCTCCATGGCACATTGGGTTGGTCAGGGCCAAGAATAATACATATCAAGTCCTGGAAATTCTCTTCTCTTCCCCTGGCTTCCTAGGGAGAGGAACAATTATTTATCTTGTTTGTTGTGAGAGTCAAACATGCATTATCAAAGATCACTGGGTTGAGGACCCAGATAATGAGGTGCAAATTTTGCAGATTGTGCAAGAGATCCCAGGGGTGCTGACTATCATAGAATATTGGAAGGTGGAGATCTTGGAGGGTATAGCTGACAAGACATCTTGGTATCATGACGAGCTCAAGCACAAGAAGATGAAGAGGGACAGGTTCCATGTTCGTATGGTTATGAGCCTGTGCAGTTGACCAATCACACCCTTTCAAACCAAGTTCAAACTTATTCAATGCATCAGTGATATCCTAGTTGGTGAGTGGACATCTAACTTGTCCATGATGCCAATACTCACCTATCTTCTAGTCCAAAAAATGGTGGATGCCAAGGGTATTCTCCATCATGACACAAGTCCCTCCAATGTTACACTGAGCAACAAAACCATTGCAATGTTTGGTAGTTTTGTAGTGCATGTGATATAACAAGTTAGGGTGTGGGAATCTCGCTTAGCGTTGGTGACGGGAAATGTGGGGGGCACCCCTGGCTACCTATAGACCCCGGGGCCATGTGATTTGAACCAGGGGCAGTGGAGATATGGCCATTTTAAATCCACTATGTCATTGCAACAGTTTTGTTGCTGACATGGTGAGGAGTGAGTTCAATATATTCTGAGAGGTGCTGACATAAGAAATGAGTCATGTGACCTACAATAGGTTCAACACAATGTAAATAAACCAAAACAACACTCTTGATTCCCTTCCACCACCATGAAATCTCTCTCCCCTACTCAAATCAACCAAATCATCTCTTTCTTGGATTTGGGTCAATCCACTTGTCAAATATCTGATTCCACTGGCATCCACGACTCTACCATCAGTAGAATTTGCTCTAGACTTCGTCCTGACATGGCTACATCCTCTGGTGGTTGTCCTTCCCTTATAACACCCACTGACATGTGTCATGCCATTTGGCTTATTGGGACTGGAAAGGCTGAAAATGCTGTCCAGGTCACCAAGGCACTTCAAGATGTCAAGAACCAGCCCATCTCTAACAAAACTGTTGCAATGACATAGTGGATTTAAAATGGCCATATCTCCACTGCCCCTGGTTCAAATCACATGACCCTGGGGTCTATAGGTAGCCAGGGGTGCCCCCCACATTTCCTGTCACCAATGCTAAGCGAGATTCCCACACCCTAACTTGTTGTATCACATGCACTACAAAACTACCAAACATTGCAAAGGTTTTGTTGCTCAGTGTATCATCAAGGACCTCCCAAACAGGTCACATGGGATGTTAATTGATCAGAAGTTTGCCATACAGAAGACTCGCAGAAAAATATGTAGCATAGGTGGTACAGTAAGTTATTCCACCTACAAGTAGCTTACATGTACTAACTTTGTTCAGGGTACTATCCTGTTTCTCTCAAGATCTCTTTTGAAGCAGATCTCATATGCACTTGAGGAATATCAAGCAAAGAAGATTGGCCCCAGGGATGACTGTATGGCCTCAATGGCATCCAATGTGACACAAGACCTTACCATTCAGCATTCACTGGAGGACAACATCAAATCTTTATTCTATGTGATGCTGTGGATCATGGTGCTGTATGATGGTTCTGGTGGTCTGGAGCAGGATGCTTTTGATTTCAATTCATCAATACTCAGCCAGTGGACAGAAACTTCAATTGGTAACTTGGATATCACAAAGGACTCAAAACAAGCATTGTTCACCAAGTTCACCTTTGATTTCAAATGCCACATTTTGCTCTATTTTTCCATGATCTCATTCTGCTACTTGAAACCTGGCACCAAATTTTTAGAGTTGCAGGGTTCAAGGGGTTAAGCATAGGTATCAAATCATGTATCAGCTTAGTCAAAGAATTCCTCACACACTTCCCCTCTGAAGATAGCAGTTACACTGTGAAGAAGATGGCCAAGGCACTTGAGCTTTCACTGCCAGAAACCAATGCTATACCAAAATTGATTGTCACACAAAAGAAGCAGCAGTGGGATATTCAGAGTATGGGTGATAGGCCTCATCAGTACAAACATGCACAGGGAATATACTGCTGATAATATTTTTCACTTCAGGTGTCCAATCATGACGATGGGCAGGGGTGGCATGACTGATTGTCCTAACTACTATGGTGAGGACAAGGACACTATGTTGCTGTATGATGTGTGGAAGTATTTGTTATGTGATTCAAAATTTTTACAAAGTCACAACTCACAGCTGAATTTTCTTGTACCTACCCAGTCTAGTTGATGTGGTCATGGAGCAGAGGCAAGAAGAGGTGTCTGTTACGTTTGGTCCAGGTAGGAATGAGCATACTGTAGGCTCAAAGAACTAGGATGTAGGATCAAGGGTTCAAGGTAGGGATGAGGTACTTGCCACACAGGGTCAAGGGTTCTTCCTGCTAGGATGTATAGTGGGTAGTTCGAAGGTAAGTCTGCCTACCAAAGAGGTAGCAGCAAGTTAGGATGAGGGGAGCAAAGGGAACAAGGTAAGATTGAGCAGGACTAAGCTAGAGTACAAGGGATGAAGTACTTAGGCTTATATACTGCACAATGGAAAGTCATAGAAGGTTATGGAATAGCTATGGCTAAGCAAAGAAAGTTTGGAAAGAACAAGAAGTAAAGATAACAAAGATAATGGTGTGTGATGAACATGTTGTATGTTCTAGAGCACTCTATCAAAGAAGATGCATCAGGTTAAGCCAATGATGACTAGCACAAATGACAAAGAAAAAGAAGAGGGGTGAATCGTAACAGTGTCAAGCTGATGATGGTGTGCCAGGCCTTTCACACATGAAGAGACACTACCAGATGGAAACTCTCAAAGGTTCCATCAACCACAGTGGTGATTCTCATGTTTCTCAGGCTGGATCCTAGCCCTCTTGTCCTGTGAGAGCAGGTGCCAGTTTGGGAGGTCATGTCTCACAGCTACAGAGGATCAGCACCATCCTAGAAGCACCACAAATGCCCAAGCCTCATACAACACTTACCATGGAAACTTAATCAAATCCTCTTGCACTTGTGCTGCATGCAAGCAAAGGGAAGAATAAGGTGAGTCACATAAGCTATGCTATATTCATGGTTCTGATTGTATTTGAAGTCCTCTCAGCCTAAACTGACAGCTGAGAAGGTTTCAGGGAATTTCAAGGAAATGACAAACCACAACTCACAGGTACATGCCCAATCAAAATGACTTTAACACTTGACCATTATTTTTGCAGCCAGATACAATGCCTGCACCACAGTTTTTGGCTGGTTCTGAAACCACCAGATTTGGATTCCATGTGCCAGCTTCTAAAGCTCCCTCAGCATTAGGTCACCAGATCATCAAGCAACACTTGCTGTCCACCAGATCTGCTACTGTCAGCAAGGGAGGTGCTTGTGCTTCTGAATTTCAGCACAGTCTGGGCATGTCCCTACTCCCTTATAGCATCGAAGATAATGAAGATAGTGACTTGAGCAATGAGGGACATGGCAATGAAGACAATGGTACCAATGATAAACATTCTGTGGATGGTGGAGACAGGGATGAAGATCTGGATTGCCCATGTTGCAATAATTCACATGGTTTGTATGCTACATGGTTCTACTCACTACTGATGCTCACTTCCAGAGTTACACTTGGAGATGCAAGCTGTTATGGATGTACATTTTTCACTTTCTTATGTTCCCTTTCTTTCTCTTTTCTTTTCCTGTTCTTAGCCCCTGACGGGGTGTACATGTTGGCAACAGCTGACATCTAAGTGTATGTTTATCTTTTGCTTATGGGCACATGGACCCATTTGATCTTTCACTTCTCCACAGACTAACAGACCATGCATTCACCCTTTGATTACTTTCATGGACATCACATATATCATGATTGGACTTGCCTCACACCTAGGGCATGTTGGCCCCTATGATCATTTATCTTTAGATCTGCCACACCATGCACCTACAGTATGTACTCCTCATGATCTATGCATGTATGGCTATGCTGCCACATCCTCACCAGATGTGCATGGACACTTTATCTGTCATCTGTACACTATGCAGACAAACATGTACTCTAGTATATAAGCCAATAGATCCCCAAGGAACTCCTCAGTTGAGTTCTCTTGGTTCTCCCCTTAGTGTTCCATAGCAAGATAGACTCATTTCCTCACATTTTCCCTCTTTGAGTACTTGCAACTGCATGCTCACCCTCACGCTCACACTTTTGTCTATGCCTGCACTCAACTATGACTTTGAGTGTTTCATTAGAACTTGACTACATCTTCCTCATCACAAGTAGTACCCAGAAGTAGTACAAGTACCCTTAATTCCTCTTGATACCTCACAAGTGTTTGAGGCTGACAGTGCTTGTGCAAAGTGTACTCACGTTTCTTCAACAGGGGCTCGGCCAGTTCGGATATAGGAGCTAGAGTGGAGTGGGAAAGAAGACAGGCTGAAGCAGGTCTCACACACCACCATCTGGCACTCATACACAAGGCCAAAGAACTTCTCACCAACATTTTCAACAACCTCTTATTGGACATCCCTTTGGAGGACAGAGGAGGGTTGTCACACCCAGAAGACAAGACAGTCTGGGAGTTGCTAAACAGTGACCAGTTTCCCAACTATTTCTTGAGAGAGTTCATGCCTGCAGAGGTAGCAGAGTTGGAAAGACAAGGCTTTGAAGAAGCAAGGCACTACAGGCACCACAGGAACAGATACCACACCCCACCCCCATACCTGAAAGAATGCACAGATGTTGCATTTACATCCCTGACATCAGATTCTTACAATACGATACCTACAATGAGTGGAATGGAATAGATGCATGCTATCTCTGCCCTCAATCTGTACTCCAACAACCTTCACGTAAACCATACTAGACCTTATGCAATACATACTTTTCATTTCCCAGAATGTTGGGACCCACACACATTACTGCCAAGCAATGGCAACAGACACTTGACACAATGAACCACTACTCTACTAGGGTTCAAGAACTTGAGAATCAAAGGATGGGGCTGGACCAACAGCTCACACAAGCACAGGCCGCCTTGCAGCAGGTGGTCAGCGATGGACAAGAAGCTGCCCAAAGAATGAGAGAGCTGATGGGGCTCCTTGGCTGGGTTGGAGCAATAGGCCCTGATGAGCAACCCCAACCTGGTTTCTTTAACCAAGGACATGGCAGAGGAGGTGGAGGTGCCTCTTCATCAAAAGTAGAGGTTTTCTTGGACCCAGGGTTGTACAACAGCTTCTCAGCCAAGTTTGAAGAATGATGGATGAAGATGAAGGCCTGGCTGGATTGCAACCCCAGGCAATTCATGATGAATGATGGCACCAGCAGGCTGGAACCACATGGCAGTAACCGAGCATATGCTGTCCTCACTCACATAAAAGGGGCACATGGAGGACATTACACAGACATGGAGCTGACAAAGCTCTTCAATCAGACCAGTACCTTGATGGACTGGGACCAATTACAGATAGAGATTGAAGAGGTCTTTTGGCCACAATTACAAAAAGACTTTGCCCAAGATAAGCTGATGAAGCTGAAACAGGGCAAGAGGGGGATCATCATTTCATAGCTGAATGGCTAAAATATTACCATATTGCCAGTCTTGACAATGCCTCAGGGGTATACTTGCTGGAAAAGGCAATAACCTCTGAAATAAGACAAGAATTGTTCAAGGGATGCTGCCAGATCACAGTGGGGTTGACCTTGAATGAGATTAAAACTATTGGCCTTCAAATCAAGGCCTTTAGTCAATTCCAAGGAGTGAGGGGAGCATGCTCATCTACTTAAAAGACCACACAAGGTGCAGTGTGCATAAACACCACCAATGATAAGAGCAAGGCCAAGAAAGGCACTTGCTTCAATTGTGGGAAGGAGGGACACCTTTCCCATGATTGCACCAAACCCAAACTCAAGTGTCCCGAGTGTAAATTCTTGAGCAATGCCCACAAAGATAATTGTTCAAGGAAGAAGAGGAGTGCTCACACCACAAAGATGAGCGATGACAACAATGACAAAGACAAAGATGAGAGAGCTGGGGGGCAATCATCTGGTGTGAATGAGAAGCCCTGAAGCCAAGGATCAGATCCCTTTGCCATAGTGTGGGGGATGAATTATGATGAAATGAAAGCTTATTTCTTCAATGTGAAGGACAATGAGTCCAAAAAGGGAAAAGGCAAAGCAAACTGAATGGTCAGGGTGTTTGGTTTGCAGAGCACCAAAATTGCTTTGATTATCTAACCATTGAAGAATCCTCAGATGAAGGTGAATTTGACAATAGTTTTATTTTTTTCACTCATGATAGCCAATGCCAAGGAGCATGGCTAGGGCTTTAAACCAGTGCTTAATTCTCCTTTACAAAAAGACAAAAAAATTGATGAAGAAGAATTCCCTGATGAAGTACAAACTCAACATCTCCATATGGGATCTGAGATCCTACTTGAGGTTAAAGTAGCCCAAGAAGGAAGCCAAGAGTTCAAGGAAGCAAACACCCTGCTAGACAGTGGCACTAACTTCATTTTCATTGATAAAGCATGGGTTGAAGAACAAGGTCTTATTATGTGACCCCTCTGACACCCTATTCCTATTTTTAACATTGACAACACAAAGAACTCTGCTGGAAACATTACACATTGTGTTGATCTGGTAATCAGCTATTTAGGACATCGTGAGAAGATCATGGCAGAAGTAACTAATCTCAAAAAGAACTCAGTGATATTCGGGTATACATGGCTAAAGAAGCACAACCCTGAGATTAACTGGGAAATGGTTGATGTCAAAATGACATGTTGACCTAGAAGCTGCTATCTGCTGCAGGAATGATCAGTTTTCTTATGATGCTGTGATAATGATGAAAACAATGACGCTTGGAATGCCTACCACATTCGTGTTGGGCAGAAAGTGGACCAGGATCTTGCTAAGCTAATGGATGCAAAGAAAGATCCCTGGGAATTGGTCCCCAAGTGTTACCATGAATATATCCACATCTTCTCTGAAAAAGAGTCAGAGTGCATGCCTACGCACAAGCCCTGGGATCACATCATAGATCTCAAAGACTCATTTAAGCCAAAGAAAAACAGGTTGATTCTCCTTTCTGTCACAGTGTAGGGAAATACAGTTCCCTAGGTTCATATCTGGTTATTCCTATGCCAGGGACTGCTCCCTATGATGTCTATCGCACACTCCACTTTGCTCTTCATTGTTGAGTATGTTCTGCATTCTTCTGCCATTGTTCCACACTATTCCACACATATCCGCATTGACTTCTGCTTCTGCCTTTTGTTAGACTTGTTTACATTGTTTTGGAATTTATTTCTACTCATTTGTATGTGCTCCTACATGTTTCTTATGCTTTACCCAACCTTTCCTATACCTTTCCTTACACTACTTCGATCTTAAGTCTTGGGTATGCCTGGACTATAAAGAACTGTTGTTAGTGTTTCAAACAATTTATCTAACTTGGACTCAATCATATCATATTACTTGCTCAGAAATCATCTCTGCCTATGTCTATTGCCTTGTACTTCATATTCTGTACTTTGTAACACCTCACCATCACCATTGCCATCATCTCCACCACCTCCATTTCTTCCGATTTATCTGCTTTTGAGCAGATCATTCTGGATATGCCCAGAATACCTTTCTCTTGCTGGGAACGCCTCTCCTCCCTACCTCCTCTGCATCTCTTTCCTTCAGAACCTCTTTAGGGACGAACCCATCGCACCTCTATCATGCTGCCAACATCCTTAGGCAACAAACTATCATTACAACTGGAGCCCACTGTGAGGGGTTCTACAGAGTCTACAAGGAGATCTCTGAGGCCTACTGCCCAGTGCATCAAGCTTGAAAATTTATGTGCACAGTTTCAAAATCTAAGTATCTCCAAAGATTCCCAGTTTCTAACCTCCATTTCATCTCAGCTCGCCTGTCATAATGTTGATCATCTGCCAGAATGTTCCTTACCATCTGACTTAACACCCTTATCCTGTTTAGGTATAGATCACCCTGTCAATCCAGCTCTAGACCATTTGGAGCTGTTAGACTTGACCCCACTATCTCAGTTGGGTGTATATCCTAGCTCCTGTGATTCTGCACTTCAGACACCTCCAGCTCTGACTTCTCCTGCTTGCTTTGACCTTGGTGACAATCATATTCTTTCCTCAGGCATTTCTGGTACTACCACACATGCAATGCCAGGAGGTCATTCACCAGGCATGATGCATTTGACCCTTCCAGAAGCACCTCTGGAAGTTCCTAGTTTCAGCACATTCACTATTCCCAGAGGTTTCATCCATTCCTCACCTCTGTGGAATATTCCTTCACAACTGCTTCGCCTTTCACCTTTAATCCTTCCTTTGGCAAAAGCAAGGGGGGGATCCACTTCATGCACACCACTCATCTCACTCAATTCTCTGCCTGCCGATAATGTGCTTCTTGTTGAGGAAATACTCCCTGCTGGACTCTTACCATCTCCATCACCTTTATCCCCTGGACTTTTACCACCTCCATCATCATTATCTTTATCATCATCCACTTCTTCTTCTCGCAGTTCTACTCCTTCCTTATCCTTTCTCTTCAAACCTACCTGTGCTTCGAATCCTCTACCTATTCCATCTTCTGCTTCCAATCCACTTCCTCCTATTTGTCCCCTATTCCCCCAACAGAATCCTCCAATGGCAAATCCCCAGTTCCAGATGCCTCTCCAAGGAACCCAAAATGTGCCCAAGTTTGATGGGAAGACTCTGTCTCATCTTCCATGCTACCTCAAGGACATTGAGTTCCTAAGTACTGCTGCTGGACTGACTGCTCACCAACAGATTAAAGCTGTGATTCATTATGTGGATCTTGATGAGGCCAAGGTTTGGAAAACCTTACCTGAGGCATCCACTGTGAATCCTGACTGGGATGTGTTTGTCACTGTGGTTAAAATATTGTATCCTGGATGCAAAGGAACTAACTATTTTTGTCCTGCTGACCTCCAATACCTTGTTCAGGACAATTGGACCAAAGAAATGTGCAGTCAAGATGATCTTGGCAAGTATCAGTGTTGCTTTATGAAAATCACTGCATATCTCAAGAACAATGGTAAACTATCTGATGAGGAGCACAACTTGCTCTTTTATGAAGGGTTTGCTCCCAACATTAGCGATTTTCTGCACCGTCACTTTGGCAACCCACATATCTGCAGTTCACTCCTGCTGTGCAGTCTGCTGTGTCACCATCTCTGCAACCACAGCTGCATTCTCAATTGTGTGCTAGTGGAACTCCAGAATTGGGTACCCCTGTGCCTGCAAGTGGGGGAGCACAGATCCATCCAAAGCTGGAGGTGAACATGGTGACTGCTAATGCTAACCAGCAATATTATCCAACAAATCAGGTGTTTGACATGGATTGCTGATTCTGTGGCAGTTATGGTCATGGCATTGGGAGTTGTGCAGTCTGTAGGGAGTATCTCAACTCCGGTCATGCTTCTCGTGGTGCAGATGGTTGTGTTCATATGCCAGATGGGAGTTGTATTCCCCACATTCCTGGCTATACCTGCTTGAAGGAAGCTTTGGACTTTCTGGCTAGCAACAATACCACTACCTCCACTCCACCTGCTCCTCCAGTTTCTGCCCCTGCATGCAATCCTCCTCCACATATGACTGCTGGTATCCTTTTTGTCTTATATCCAGAAACTCCTGCTATCCTCAACATCAATCCTTCCCCCTTTATGATGACTATCTCTGAGTCTGATGACAAATCACCACCTGTCATCTCAAGTCATCTGGATTTTGAGCCATTCTTGGTGCAAGCTTGGGCTGCCTATCAGGCAGATAAGGCTAAGGATGGCAAGGGAAAATGGGTCCACTTTGACAGTGTCCATATCCCACCTTGCCCATCTTGTAATATGGCTGCTGAGGAGATTATGTCTCTGGAAGTCCAGGAGGCGGCCAAGAAGGCTTCCTCCACTCATCCTCTGACTCCTCCAGTTCCATCGTCAACATCTACTGCTCATCCATCTACTGCTAAGTCTTCTGCTACTGTGTCCTCTCCATCTCCTACTTCATTATCTGCACCTTCTACCAGTTCCTGCCCTACCACTCCTATCCCTCCTACTCATTCTTCCGATTCCTTCCTTCCCTCTTCTACCTCACAGTTTAAGTATTCACATCCGCTTGAGGATGAATCCACTCTGAAGTGGGTTCTTGAGAAGGTCCTTGCCACTAGCATCCTAGTTCTGGTGAAGGATTTGTTCACTGTTGCACTGGAGTTCCACATAAAGAGAGTGGGAATAGTTATGTGGCTAGTGTACTATATGTACTCTCTCTGTAGTGTGCAGTACAATGAATAAAAGGGAGACAGTGTGAGACTCACTGTTTTTAAGCAGAGTTTAAACTCAGTAGAGTAATGGAACTCGGAAGAGTTCTGGATTGAAGAGTGAGAGTTAAGAGAGCAAAAGATTAAGTCTTATTGCACTGCTGTATCTACTACAAAATGTACAGTATTTATATTCTAAATACAAGTGGAGCTGATTCTTGAAGAATGCTTTTATTTGATATCATGTGCAGTGTGCACAGTAGTGCACAGTCACCATGATATCGTGCACAGTCGATTGTGCAATGCGCAGTTGAAGGAGTCATGTTATTTTGCAATAACTCTTCTGATGACATCCCAATGACATCCCCAAATTGTTCCTTTACTTTCTAAGTGATCCTTCACTTCTGGAGTATTCCTAGAACCTTTCTTGATGTCAAGTACTTCCAGTGCTTCTGCTTCTGGAACTTCTAGAGATAGGGGCTACTGGAACTTCCTTTTTCAGAACACCAGTTCCAGAATAGGGGCTTCTGGAACTTCCAGAACTGACTAATCAATTACTTCAACATATATTATTTCTAGAACTATTATTTCCAGAATAGGGGTTTCCAGAACTACTACTTCTGGAATAGGGGCTTCCGGAACTACCATTTCTGGAATAGGGGCTTCTGGTCAGAAGTGCTAATCAACTGTCTCAACACCACAAACAATTGCTGGATCTTACTACAGTTCAGTGAGTTGCTGCTAACCTTGCTCAGATGAACAAACTGTCAGGTCACAATCCACACACTATCAAACGAGAGTTTGGCGATCAGATGTTGAAGAATGAGGATGGGCTCATAATTGCACATCATACTCTTCCACTGCAGTCTATCAAGGCTACAGTGGTTGGTTCTAGCGTTCTGCTTGCCTGCATGCTGGACTCCAGGTCTGAGATCATTGCCATGCCCAAACGGGTTTGGGATTGACTCAAAAGCCCAATCCACCCAGATCACATCATGCATATGTCTTCTGTGAACACCAATACTGATGCTACTCTAGGTGTCATGGAAGACCTTGTGCTCAACTTTGGTGCCAGTAAGGTTCGCCTCCAGGTCCAAGTTGTTGCCAGGGCCAACTTTGACATATTACTTGGCTGACCTTTTCATTGTCTCCTAAGTGCAACTACTGACGATTTCCCTGACAGTACACAGAATATCATGCTTCATGATCTGAACATGGGCATCACATATAGATTACCAATGCGCCCATGGACAGAAGGGTGTCCACATTGCAAAAAGGGCATTCACTGCCAAAGCCACCAGTCTGTTGTGGAGATGGGTTTTTAAGTCTTGATGATCTGCCTAACAGTTGGGGAGATTCCAATATCTCATCTGATGAGTCCTTGTCATTTTCTGCATTATCATTATATGTCTATCTGCATTCCGCTGACTCTTCCTCTTCTATCTCTGTTTTATCCATCTCTGTGTCTTCATCATTGTCTTCTGCTTCATGCACTACATCTCCACTGTGTTACAGTCATACTTTTCTCGTCTCATCCGCGTCGCTCTCACCTTTACTTTCGATGCTGCACATCTATTCATCTTTTACTCATTCTTCTTTACTAACGCTTACGCGTCCTTTTGTTCTCTTCATTTCTGATGCTACGCATCTTTTACTCATTCTTCTTTACTAACGCTTACGCGTCCTTTTGTTCCGCATCCTTCTATGACATTCTACGCTTACGCGTCCTAGGGTATATAGTCCATTCGTCTACAACGATGTACTCTATTCTCGATCTGCACAATCTAGCGTACTCTTGAGTCACCCTCAGTCCCTCAGTCCCTCAGTCCCTCAGTCCCTAGTCCGCCTCTTCGGCGTGGTCCTTCGTCCCTTCGTCCCTAGTCCGCCTCTTCGGCGTGGTCCTTCGTCCCTTCGTCCCTTCGAGCTGAGTTGTACCTCTTCGTGAGTGTCCTGCTCGTTGGTAAGTCCTTCGACACAGTCTTGGTCTATTCGAGGTATGCTCCGCGTAACACACTGGGAGCACCTGTGTGCTTGGGCCCCATTTCATCCTCATCCTTCTATGATTATCTTTCTTCTTGCCACTCCACAGTTACCTTTTTGACTTTATCTGCCCTCCATTCTTGTCTTGATTTTGATATTGTCTGTCACACATTGGCTTACAAGCCTGTCACAAAAAAGGTCTGCTTGGTGGTGGCTCTTGTCAATGAGGAGTTCCATATCACTTGACAATTGCCTGATGACCCACTTGCTGGTCTCGTGCTGCTACCCATTTTTCCTCCTGACTTCATTCCTGGTATCTGCTTCACCAAGGACCATGCTGATGCTTTAGATCTTGACCCTGCAAACTGGCTTTGGCCGGAAGAGCGCAAGCTCGTGCAGTAGATTGTCTATGAACATGAGATGGCCTTTGCTTGGGTTGCTGCCAAGCAGGGTCATCTTGATGAGTGGTTCTTTCCACCAGTCAAAATACTGATGGTTCCACATACACCCTGGATCCTCCACAATATTCTGATTCTGCCTGCAATGTGGAATGACACAGTCCAAATCATTAAGGACCGCATCGCTTCTGGAGTCTATGAACCCTCTACTGCTGCCTACTGCTCTCACTGGTTCTGTGTTCTTAAGCAGGATGGCAAGAGTCTCCAACTTGTCCACAACCTCCAGCCCCTCAACATTGTCACCATCCATGACTCATCACTCCCTCCTTTTGTCAAGCAATTTGCAGAATCCTTTGGTGGGTATCCTGTTTATGGCATGCTCAACCTCTTTGCTGGTTATGATCAGCATCCGCTTCATCTGGACTCCAGGGACATAACTACATTCAGCAGTCCTCTGGATCCTCACCATCTCACTACTGTTCCGATGGGTTACACTAACATGGTACAAATCTACCAAGCGGATATGTCCTTCATCCTTCAGGATGAGATCCCATGGTATATGTGTCTGTTTATCAATGACCTACCAGTTGAATCAACAGAAATGCATTACCAATCATCCAATGGTACATTTGAGACAATTGCTGACAACCCAGGGATCCAACACTTCATTTGGGAGCATTTGCATGTTGTCCATTGCATCCTCCAGCACCTCCAGAATGTCAGGGCCACAGTTTTTGCCAAGAAGTTTGTGCTTGCTGTGCCTGATGCTACCATCATGGGACACAAGTGCACTTTCGAGGGCCATGTTCTGCATGAGGCAAAAATCCAGAAAATCTGTGATTGGCCAGAGTGCCAGAACCTTACCCAGGTCTGTGGATTCCTAGGTTTGTGTGGTGTTCTCCACATCTTCATTAAAGATTTTGCTTCTCTTGCTCATCCACTTGTGAGCCTCACCTGGAAAGCAGTCCCTTTCAAATGGGGGGATGCACAATGGGAGGCCATGCAGTCACTCAAGGACACTATCATCTGCTTGCCCATGCTCTGGCATCTGGATTATGAATCCAGCCATGAGATCATCCTGGCAGTCAACATGTCCTCAATGGCAGTTAGATACATACTGCTCCAGGTTGGAGAGGATGGCAAACACTATCCAAACTGCTATGGGTCAATCAGCCTTACCGAGGTTGAGGGCTGCTACTTGCAGGCTAAGCTTGAGTTATTTGGTCTTTTCTGCACTCTCCACACAGTCCACATTTATGTTTTTGGTGCTGCTAACTTTATGGTGGAGATGGATGCTAAGTACATTAAGGGCATGATCAATAATCCTGATCTCCAGCCCAATGCAACTATCAATCGGTGGATAGCAGGTATCCTGCTGTTCACTTTCAAGCTTGTCCATGTACTTGCAGACCATCATACTGGCACAGATGGGTTGTCTCGGTGGCCTCACACTGCCAAGGGCCCACCAGATGATGATGACTTCAAGGATTGGCTGGATGCTGCCTATTCATTTTCTGTCATATTGCTCAATGATCATTTCCCTCCTCCATCTTGTGCTGACCCCTACAGTGTTTCCACTGCTGATCTCCACGCATGTGTTCTGGGGGGTTTTGTTTATGCCCTCACTGCTCCACCAGAGGTTGCAGCAGATTCTTCATCCTCCGCTCTGACTATTCCTCACTCTGCAAAAGCCCTTGCTCACAAGGCTCACATCGAGCAGATCTGCACTTTCCTTGTCTCTCATGTTCATCCTCCTAACCTTTCAGATGCAGAATACTCTGCCCTTGTTTCCACCACTATGCAGTTCTTCTATCTTGATGGTTCTCTATTGTGTAGGGAAGCACATGGTCGTCATCAGCTCACTGTTCTAATGGACAGGTGGTATGGACTGATTCAGGAGGCTCATGATGACCTTGGGCACAAGGGTGTTTTCACTATCTGTACTTGTCTGCTCCTGCAGTTTTGGTGGCCTATGCTCATCAATGATGTCAAGTGGTATATCTGCACATGTCATAGGTGTCAGCTGCAGCAAACCCAGCAGTTGCACATTCCTCTGACTGTTCCAGTGGTCAGGGATTTGTTCCATAAGGTGCATGTTGATACTATGTTGATGCCTCGCTTGGGTGGATACTGGTACATTGTCCAGGCTCATTGCACTTTGATGTCTTATTTGGAGTGGCAGATGTTGCATTCTGAGAATGCTGCTGCTCTTGCTGCCTTCATCTTTGAGGATATCCTCTGCCATTGGGGTGTTCTCTCAGAGATTGTGATGGATAATGGCTCCATCTTCATCCAGGCCCTGGATTTCCTTGCAACCCACTATGGGATCTGGCATATCCGCATCTGCCCCTACAACTCTTAGGCCAATGGGATCATTGAGCATTGTCACTATGATGTCCAGGAGGCCATCACAAAAAGTACCCCTGGGGAGGACATTTGCTGGATGTGTTCAGCTCATTCTGTTTTCTGGGTGGAGTGTGTCACTATCATCAAATCAACCTGTCTCTCTCTGTATTTCATGGTCCATCATGTTGAACCTCTCTTCCCTTTCGATCTTTCTGAAGTGACCTTCCTTGTTCCACCTTCTGATTCTGATTTGCTGTCTACCACTGGGCTGATTGCTTGGCATGCTTGCCTGTTGCAAAAGCATTAGGACAATTTATCCTCTATCTGTGAGCATGTCCTTGAGGCTTGATTTGTGTCTGTCAAGCAGTTCAAGAAGGTGTACAAGAGTCAGATTAAGGATCCAGATTTTCCTCCCAGAAGTCTGGTCCTCATCCACAATTCTCATATTGAGTGCAAGCTGAATCAGAAGATAAAGCCTAGGTACTTAGGGCCAATGGTTGTCCTTCACTGGATGGCTGGAGGTTCATATATCTTGGTGGAGTTGGACAGCGCAGTCTCTAAGCTTTGGTATACTGCCTTTCACCTCATACCTTATCCTCTGTGATTGCAGTCCTCGATTCCAGTTACAGAGTTGACTGATTTGGACAAAGAAGAACTGGGTAACATTGAAGGTATAGATGATGTGGAGATTGACAATGAAGACAGTGAGTTGGTCAATTACAACTAGCTCCCATAAGCAAGTTATCAGCATCTCCTTCCTCTCTTATCCAACCATCCTCATCATCACTAATACCATCATTTATATAGACAATCTTCCATATCCAATTCTACCCTGAGTTTTGTCTGGAGAACTCAGTTTCTACCCTGGGTTTTGTCCAGTGATATCTCACTTATGCTTCTCTGCTCATCTGCTAATATCCACTCTGCTCCCACTTCATAGTATTATCAAAAGCACAAAAAGACAAAGTATTTTTCCTTTTTCTCTGTGTCTCACACATATCTGCACATAGTATCTTGTTTCCTCTGTGCTTTGAGGCCCACACACCTTTGTGACCTGTTTCATTTCTTCTCTGATGAATTTTTGCCAAATTGGAACTCAACTTCTACCATGGATCATATGCAGGTGTAGACAATGGAAGCCAACCAATGAACACAAGTTGAGTTGGATGCTTACACTGGACACTATCCCTATTCTCTTCCTTTCCTTCTGCTTTTTCCACAAGGTTTACACTTGATTTGGCCTATACAACAAAATCATCTCAGATCATGGCCCTCAGTTTGCCTCTGCCTTTGCCAAAGAACTTGGACAACTTCTAGGATATGACCTTTCCCTCTCC
>JBBPMV010000059.1:0-40327 GCA_038090495.1 Heimioporus retisporus | reverse complement strand
GTGATTGTGCATGCTGCGCTTTGTCATCAGCCCCTCTTGTTTAGGAGCTCTTCTACTGTGGCGCTATTGTGGCGCATTGTTTACTTCTGTTTTCCGCTTAGATTATCAGTCGGAGTTCACTGTCTTCACTTCCTTAGTTTCTGACAGTGGACTCCAGGTATGTAGCAGTTGATACCCCTCAATATATTAGTTTCTGACAGTGGACTCCAGCCTGCGATTGCAGCTGATTAACAATCATATCCCAGATCTCCCTTGTACCTACCATGTTTAGTGATAGTACACCAAGCAGGACACTGATGAGGGATAGCATCAAATATGTCTGCAGGAAGGACATGTTCCTTGGGAGGAACCTATATCCAGCTTCAAACACAACCAATGTGGGAAGGAGGGAGTGCTTGGAGGAAGCTGCGTGGATCTGGAGCCCACAGTGTGATGTGACCAGGAAGGTGAGGTACTGGATATGCTTGCATCCATTGTGCTTTGTTCCAAGCATTTGCAATATACTCAATTGAGGATGCTGTAGAGGAGATTAGTGTATTAGTTTAAAAATAAACTGTATGTACACACCAGGAACAATTCTAATCCACCACATCTTTTCTAAATGAAATTCCCCTTCTCTCGTTGATCCTTGGGGGGAACTGGGCTGATCCACCTGCACATCATTAGGCATCTCTGCTATTGATTGGGGGGGATGAGGCAAGTCCAGCTGCGCATTGTTGGGTTGGAAGTAGTGATTCTGTGCTGATACTCCTCCATAGAAATGGAGGTAAAGGCAGCTTTGTGTTTGTCCAAGTCAGGCTAACATGCCAAAGTCAACACCAGGTTCTCCCAGTATCCGATTCTTGCATGCTTGTCATAGTTGGCATCGATTAATTCAATGAGCTGCTTGAAGTTGCCATCAGGGCCACCGCCAGTCCACTTGTGGATGGACTCCCATATCTCTTCGTCAACTTGATGAGCGGACCTGTCTTTGTCTTGTATGATACAGGCATATCTCCATGTGATGCTGTCAATGATTTCATCAAACCTCAAAGTAGCCTTGGGGGTGGACTGCATCAATGACTGAGAGGTGGATCCAGATGGTTCCCCATTGCCATCAGGGGTAATAAACTCATCTGAGAACCAAGATGGGTATTTGAAGTCGCAAGGTCAAGAGTTACTTACCACTCTCATCAGGAATAGAGTCATCACTGTCATTGTCATCATTGCTGACCTGGGCTTCTAAATCCACATAGCAAGCAACCTAAACATGCTCATATGAATCATAGAGTACATGTTGAAATATGGAGACTACCTTGGAACATTTATGTGCCAATGAGTCCCATGTCGAATTCCTCTGATGTTTAGTTGATGATTCTATTGAAATAAGTGATCACAAAATTTCACAAGAATGCTCGAACTCACCTGGAACTAAAAAAGAAAAGGAGAGCCCATGACTTTTCATCGCAGCTTCCACTGCTGCTGCTGCCCCAAGCATCTTTTCTTCTTCTTGGAAGCCCTCAAGAGTCCTCAGTAAGGGTTTCCATGCATCATAATTGTATGAGCCAAGGCCCCGAAGAGCCATGTTGAGCGCAGGAATTTCAATTTTGCCACATGCAAAGTCCATGATGTGTTTCCATGTATCCACATGGTCCATCAAAATGCATGTGTTGGAGCCTAGAAAGTGGATGAGTGAGTAGCTAGCCGGTTGGATGAATATCACTCCATGAAGCTTATGATCCATGGTGTCGACAGGTATATACTCCCTACTATGCACCAGGCTCAAAGTTACCATCGCACAATTCTCCTCAATATGCCCTTTCAAAGATCAGTTGCCAACAAAGAGGGGTTGGTGATCATAGGTGGAGATCATACCCTAACAATAAAATAGGTACGGTACTACAATACATTTCACTATTTAAACACCCATCATCAGTACAATGTTCAGTTCATTCACCATAGAAACAGTACTACCCAACATTGCTCACCCCCACCCAACTGGTTCTTCAAAAATAATCTTAGGAAATCTGATGCTACCCAGTTACTTTCATACTGATCCAGTAAGGGATATCTTTCCCTCACCTGCATGAACCTTAGTGTGATCTGAAGGTAGAAGACACCAACCTTGCTAAACACAAGCTTGAGCTGACTTGTCATTTGTCTACCCCACAGTTTACCAATAATCAAATGCTCCCGAGCAAGTTGATTGATAAACAACTATAATGAGACCGATTGATCAGATGGCGAGCGGACAGAGGATTCCTTGACTTACGTGCATCTCGTCATAGTTAGCAACAGACCATCCAAGTGTGTCCTGGAGATTGTAACTGCCACGATTGAGCCTGGAAACCTCACCACAGGGCTTTTGGAATCAACACTTTTCCTAGGGATGTGTTTGCTTGCAGATGGGCTTCAGCTGGCTGCAGTTGCTACACAAAAGAAAAAAAAAGAGATATCAGCCATAGATGACTTGGTACAGTCTTGTTTTCATGATCGTATCCATCTGCTCATTCCCCCTGCAAGGTGTTGTCTTCAAATCTTATTATCTTTGGTATGCTATTGCCGGGGGTAATTGCCATTCTCAGCTCATTATTATCACAGCTACTTGGGCACCATTGCTATACCAGTTCACCATGTGTTATCTCGTTGGCTATGCAATATACAGCATAGGCAATTGTCATGGGTCTCAACTCACTCACCAACTGCTTGCCTTGGGCACCACCATACGTTCATTAAATTTCAATGATCACCAAAGTCAGCTCACTCTCATTGTATTCGCAGCATTAAAAGGATTAGAGCAATCACATCCATTCATACCAAACCCCTTGAGCAAACGAGACCATGGGAAACTCATCTAGTAGCATGTTCTATACTCAACATTTTCTGGAAGTGAGTAATATCCCAACTACCCGGGGATGTCTCATTCACTAATATACATCAGGTGTTGGAATTTATTGTAACTCTGCCACACTCCGGGTGTGGACTCCAGCCTGCGATTGCAGTTGTTTAACAGGTTGGGAGCCCTGTGCTCTAGTCGCTTCAATTCAGATCAAGCTCCTCTTCACAAATGCCCCTTATCCAAAAGCCCCTCTGTGAAAATTTCCCTTGCTCAAAAGCCCCTCATCCATAAGCCCCTCTGAAAATTTTCCTTCCTGCCCCATCATGTCCTCTGAGCCACCACAACACTCCCATCGCATCCAGCCACTCTCCGGCACTAACTATGTCACCTGGAGTGAGAAGGCCCTGTTTCACTCCAAAGGCCTCTGAAGGCTTGTCGATGGGAAAGAGACTCGCCCTGGCACTGCAGGCGCTGAGCAGACTGCCTGGGATGTCCAACAGGACAAGGCAGCCAGCAAGCTCATCCTCACCCTGATGGCACTACTTGCCCCTCTTCCGACTCTGTACTCTCTCTGCCTCTTCATCCTCAGGAGTTGTGGTTGGTACCCCAACTCACCCTGCACCATCTGCGAGAAGATGGGCCACTGCCAGTGCCAGTGCTACTCGCTTCAGCGCACCAAGAAGTACTACAAGTCGCAGAAGAACAAGGACAAGAAGGCTGAGCAGGCACAGGCCACATCAGAGACCCCCCCCTCAGGAGCTCCAGAGGTCATTGAGAAGGCCGGAAATGCAAGTCTTCGTTCTAGTGACCCTGCCGATCCCTCCCCTCCTCTACAACTCAATGCTGACCATGACTGGAATGCAGACTCAGGCACCACTTCTCATATGACACCTCATCACCACTGGCTGCGAAATTATACCCCAAAACGCATTCCAATCAAGCTCACGAACAACACTGTCATCTATTCAGCTGGAGTTGGGTTAGTTGTTCCAATGATAGATGGGAAGATGATTGGTGCAGTCGAGTTTACAAATGTTCTACACATCCCTAATCTCTGAAATAATATGCTTGCTTGCCACTCATCAATTGTTGTCCATATCAATGCAACTCACATGATGTTCTCTCGTGCATTTGGGCCATCACTCTTCATCGCCCACATAAATGGCCACAATGTTGAATTCTTGGATGGTGTGACTGATGGTGTGACTGACGCTTGCCCTGCGACCGCGGTTCCCCTAGACTTGTCCCTCTGACATTGTAGATTTGCCCACAACAAGATCACCAACATTAAGAAGTCTCACGCATCCCACCCACTTGAGCTTGTCCACTCGGACGTCCATTATGTGCCATATCATCAGGCTACCGCTCCTGGGTTACTTTCATCAATTTACTTGCAATATCGCTTTGTTTTGCCCATTCGAGCTAAGTCTGATGTTTTTAAGGCATTCAAGGAGTTCAAAACGCCCGCTGAGAACCAGACCGAGTGGAAGATCAAAACACTGTGCGATGATAAGGGTGGCGAGTACATGAGCAATGCCATCCTCACATTCACGACAGAATGTGGTATCAAGCGGCAACACACTGTCCATGCACATCCGCAGCAAAATGGAGTGGCCGAGCGTGCATACCATGTTCTCTCAGAGTGGATCACCACTATCCTCCAGGAGTCTGGACTGTCTATGTCATTTTGGGGTGAAGCGCTGTCCTCCCTGGTTCATGTCTGGAATTGGTGCCCTACTGCTGCCTTGGATGATGCGATGCCATTTGAGTTGTGGCATGGGCACAAACCGGATGTGTCTCACCTTCATGTCTAGGGATCTACTGCCTATGGGCATGTACAAAAAGACAGGCGTTCTGCACCGCACCCTCACTATGAGAGGTGTGTCTTCATTGGATACCCACAGGGCTACAAGGGATGGAAATTCTACAATCCGACCACAAAGCGCAGTATCATCTCGGAGCGTGCTGACTTCGATGAACGCATCTCAGCTGTGTTGCGGATGAAAGCTCTGAAACAAGGAGGAAAGCCCCCTTTCTGTCACCATGTTTTGAAATCATTGCAGCGCAATTCCTCTCAATGGGATTGGGGTTCTGCAGAGTCAGAGTCATCATAATCAGAGATCAAGGCCATTAGAACCTGATGCTCTAGCTATTGCCCCTTCCCAGTTTATAGATACAGAACAAGGGATACAAGCATGTGGAGCTAGGATGTATAACAATCAAGCCTGCACAGTAAACCAATGTTCTAAACAACTTACCAATGATCATAGCATGAAATGTGTACTTCCAACCAGGTGTACCTGTTGCTTCATTGAGGTCTTTACTGGTAATTGATGGTCAATCTATGACAAAATAGGTTTCAATTTGCTTTGGAAGCGGCCACCGAAGCCACTCATTGATCAAGCTAGTATTCCAAGAGAGTATGAATTCAATTTTATTATCACTGTCCATAGTAGTGAGCATAGTGGACTGTCTTCGCATCCTTAGTTTTCTGACAGTGGACTCCAGGTGTGTAGTAGTTGTTACCCTCAATATATTAGTTTCTGACAGTGGACTCCAGCCTGCGATTGCAGCTGTTTAACAGGTTATAAGCCCTGTGCTCTAGTTGCTTCAATTCAGATCAAGCCCCTCTGCACAAAAGCCCCTCATCCATAAGCCCCTCTGAAAATTTTCCTTCCTGCCCCACCATGTCCTCCGAGCCACCACAACACTCCCATCACATCCAGCCACTCTCCACAATTCAATGGTGACCACGACTGGAATGCAGACTCAGGTGCCACTTCTCATATGACACCTCATCGCCACTGGCTGCACAATTATACTCCAAAATGTGTGCCAATCAAGCTTGTGAACAACACCATCCATCCATCATATCAATGCAACATGCATGATGTTCTCTTGTGCATCTGGACCACCACTCTTTGTTGCCAATATAAATGCCCACAATCCTGTGTTCTTGGATGGTGTGTGACTGAGGCAGTGACTGAGCATGCTTGTCCTGTAACCATAGTTCCGCTAGAACTGTCCCTCTGGCATCACAGATTTGCCCACCACAACATTACCAACATTAGGAAGCTTGTTGATCGCAACCTGGTGACTGGGATGGAAATCAACTCTACATTGCCACCTGATCCCCTATGTGAGCCATGCCTTGCCAGCAAGATGAGTGCAAATCTGTTCCCTAGCTCTTCATCTCATGCATCCCACCCTTTTGAGCTTGTCCACTTGGATGTACATCATCTGCCATATCCCACATTCTCAGGCTACCGCTATTGGGTTCCTTGTTGCATGTGATTCCACTCACATGTGATTCTGCCTGCATGTGATTGTCTTGTGCATGTGATTGTGCATGCTGCAGTTTGTCATCAGCCCCTCTTGTTTAGGAGCTCTTCTACTGTGGCACTATTGTGGTGCATTGTCCACTTTTGTTTTCCACTTAGATTATCAGTTGGAGCTCACTGTCTTTGCTTTCTTAGTTTCTGACAGTAGACTCCAGGTGTGTAGTAGTTGTTACTCCTCAATATATTAATTTCTGACAGTGGACTCCAGCCTGTGATTGCAGCTGATTAACAAATGATACTTGCAACCCTCATGATATTCCTCTTGATGATTGCCCACTCTAGATAGGCAAGATATATATGTACACAATTCAGCAAGCTCCACATTCTTTGCTCCTAGGACTTCAGTGGTATTCATGGCATGCACTGTGAATATATTTGTACTAACCTAATGTGGAGAAATGAAGGGCCACATTTCAACTATGCTTTTGTTATGATGGGTCTATATGCTACATGCATGCATGGGATGGATATTGCATGCATCCTGTGCATCTTTTCATTCAGGCAGAGAGTTATCCTTGTTCTGTTATCCACTGGTTCAACTGTGTTGAAGCATTCATGAAGGTAAGTGACAAGTGATCATAGACAGGTAAGAGATGAGCAAGGTCAGCAGCAGCCATCAGCCTCAAAAATGTAATGAAGAAGGGGATCTTGTGTTCCACAGCATCACAGTAACAGCAGCATTGGGAGGACAGAGTCAGTATCTGAGATGGCATACCTATAACAGTTACATGATTCAGCTCATCACTTGATTGCTTCTGAATCATTACCACACAATGAAGAAACATATCTTCCTTCCAGGATTGCTTCAAAAGCAAGTCATTGTCTAACTCAATCCTGAGTGGAGTCTGATGATTTGTGCTACAAGTTACATGAGGCCATCAAGATTTTCCTTTGAAACCCTAATTACTTGATGTGAAGATCCAGTGGAGAGGTGTGATGATTTGATCCAAGAAATGTGCAGTAGTCCAGTTGTAACTCCTTTATCCATGGCAAGAATGCAGTGGTTAAAAGTGAGTAAAGGTAAAGGCTGACCACATGCCTTGGAGAAGGGGTTGAATGCAGTGGGATGTGAGACCATGAGCAGCACTTGACTGTCCACACAGATTGGAACTTGGTGTGAGCATATGTACACCACAGAAAATGGGGTGTGAAGCTATGGGTAGCACTTGAGTGCTTGCATGAAATGGAACTCAGGGAACCACACACCACAGAGAGAGAGGGAACTGAACACAGTGGGGCAGAGGCTATATGAGTAGCACTCAACCACCCACATAGAATGGAACTCAGGGTGAGCACCCACCATGGAGAGATGAAGCAGAATGCAGTGGGGCATGAGACTATGGGTAGCACTCAACCACCAAGGCAGATTGGGACTCAAAGTGATCACATGCCACAAAAAGTGGGGCATGAAACTATGGGTAGCATTTGACTGTGCGCACAGTGGAGCTCAGATAGGGAACTGAATGCAGCAGGGCATGAGACTATGGGTAGCACTTGACCACCCACACAGGCTGAAACTCAGAGCAACCACATGCCACAAAGAGTGGGGCATAAAACTATGGGTAGCACTCAACTGCCCACACAAAGTGGAACTCAGGATAAGCACACATTATGGAGAGAGGGAACTGAATGCAGTGGGGTGTGAGGCTATGAGTAACACTCAATGACCAGCATGGAGTAGAACTTGGGGTAAGCACCAGGCTCTTTCCCATCCTTGTAGAAGGTATGAGGGTGAATTTTGGATTTGTATCTATTTGATGATTTATAATTCAAACTCAGTTGAACTTTGAGCCCTTCAATTATCCATGTCACAGTTTTCCAGTTTGTCACATGTCACACATATGTAATGTGACTAACAACACCACCAAGGCTGCTACATATGTGACTGAAAATGTTATACTGGGAATATCTGCATTTGTAAATATGTACACCATGTTTGCAGTAGGTATGGAGTATGAAATTCATGTAATTAATATAGAGCAGACAATTTAGAGGGATAAAGTAACTATATTTGTCAGCTGATATACACTTGTTGCAAAAAAATGTTTATAATTGCAATGCTTTATCAGTATCAGGTATTGCAAGGTTAAAATGCCAGGCTGGATTCCAATTCAACCCAAAATTATTCCAAGGAGTGGTCAAAATGATGTCAAAAGAGGTAACAATATCTCTGGGTTGACATTGAGATTCAATTTGTATGCTAGTGGCATGCTTTTTTGTTCAACTCAAAGCAATGCACCTACCTACTTGATCTAACCAACCCTCATCACCTCTGGCTGCTATAACATTTATTTCATGATCAACTTAATAAATACTGTTTTCAGCAGTTCTAGCAAGACTGAAACCAGTATCAAAACATGATCAGACACCACTTGTATATGCTTCATGTACTGCTAAATAAATACTTATGCTGATTATAGGAGCTGTGATTTCTCTCTGAAGTACAGCATGGTGTATACCCTGAACCCTGCAAAGAGATACATCCAAATGTTTTGGCAAGATACACTGCCAACTCTGATGATATGGCTGATGTACAGGCTAAAATTGTGGCAAATCAGGATCAATTTATTTGATATATGGCTGTTGCTGTACCACTTACAACTACACTGTTTCATTCTGAACAGGCCTATGAAGCATTTATGCTTGCTCTCCAAGTGAGCAAGGATCATGGCCTTATCCCAATGGGCAATGGAGTTGTGGAGATTGAATGGGCCAATGGAGCTTACCCAGAAGTGGAATCAATTACAGTTGGCAAAGCTGCAAAAGAAAGACTATGAGCTGCAATTACCATTTGCAATTTGGTGGTCATATTCTGTTCTGTGAGCACAAGGTTTGGAGATGGTAACAACAGTTGATACGATGGAGGAGGGTGAACTCTAGGAATTTGTCTCATTTTATGGACTCTAGTATAGATAGGATTATTGCAAATGTCCAGATTTTATGGCCTCTTGTCTCATGCTGACAGCTTTGTGTTGTGAGTCATTGTACCTTTGATGTTGAACAACACAAAACCATTGGCATGTGCCCTGTTCATTCCAGATGCAGGACAGAAGGGAAGTCACTGCCAAACACGTCATCAGAAGGAACATTGTCACCAATCTGCTCAGTATGATGTCTTTTTACATTTCAGAAGCTATGTCCTTCCCCAGACAGATTCTGTCAATCCTATTCAAAAGATTTTGAGCAAGTATTCCTTGTCAATACTGCAAGTGAACTCTTAGGCTATTACCAAGGTGTTGAGGAGTCCATGCTCTGGATCAAGGATCTCTGCAGTGCTTCCTTTGACATTAAGGTGGATGATGAGCTCACCATGGCCGTGATTTGTTTTCTGGGCCAGGATTACAACCACTTTGTCTCCACTCTTGTACTCCTCACAGATCTTGACAAGGTCAAGGTCTTTATGCAAGGTGGGATCCAAATCATACTGCCTGTGTTTATGAATGATAGTTTTGTAAATCTCATTTTGGCCAGCACTGTCATGTTCAATTGCTCTGACTAAAATTATGCTATTACAGTGCCTTGAAGCACTGTATGATTCAAGCATTACATGGCTGAATGAAAGATGTCAAGTTGGGCTCAAGGAACTCCAGTTGAATGTGTTAATCAGCTGCAATTGCAGGCTGGAGTCTACTGTCAGGAACTGTTGAGGAGTAACAACTACTACACATCTAGAGTCCACAGTCAGAAATTAAGAAAGTGAAGACAGTGAACTCCTCCAACTGATAATCTAAGTGGAAAACAGAAATAAACAATGTGCCACAATAGCACCACAATAAAGAGCTCCTAAACAAGAGGGGCTGATGACAAAGCACAGCATGTACAATCACAATCACATGCAGGTGGAATCACATGCAGGTAGAATCACATGCAAGTGGAATGAATCACAGCAACAGTTTATCAGACAGACATTAGACTTTACTGGTAGCCATCCTGATCATTCCACATTGTGCTGCCCTTGTTTGTTGGGTGGTTCTAACACCAATAGTCATTCATTTGTGTTTTTGAAACAAGCATGCATGGCAGTGTGAATTAAGTGAGATGCTAGAAAGGCTGGAGCAGCTGTTTGGCAAAAAGCTGCAATAGTAAGAATAATCACTTGGTAGCCTGACACATAGCTAAAATGGCAAATGGACATACAAGTTTTGCTATTTTTTGCTTATCTCACTATCCATTCTAGAAATAGTCAAATTAGTTGGTGGAAAGTCTGACTAGCACAATATCATTTTCCTGATGGTTTATGGCTAGGAAAGGTGGCTGGGTGAACAATCCACATTTCAGTGAGCTTGTAAGGCTCCTCACCAAATTTACCAAACCAGTGTATGACTGTACAAGGGTAAGTGACATCCTTATAAATGAACAAAAAAACAAAGAACACAAGCAATTTCATACCTGCTATTCCTCTGCATCTGGATCTGTTCCAACAAGCATATAGTCATGATGTAGAGTACAGGGAATGCAGTATGAGGCTTATATACTGTGCAATGGAAAGTTATGGAATGTATGGAATGTCCATGACTAAGCAAGAAGATTTGAAAGGGAGGAGCAGCAAGATAAGAGAGATAAGGGCATGTGACAAACATATTGTATGTTCTAGAGCACTCTATTGAAAGAGAAGCATTGGATTATGCTGATGATGGTGAGCAAGAATGACAAGGGAGCAAAGAATAGAGGTGAATCATAACATTGCTGAGGTTGGTAATGGAGGTAATGAACTTAGTGTGAAGGCAATGCAGCAGCAGGACAAGGTGCTGTGATGGATCATGAACAGGTTGAACACAAACATGTGGGTATGGAATGACTCCTTGATAGCAACTGATCACCACCTCCATCTTCTCAATGCTCTCATGCTTGGAAAAGGTGCAAGCACACAACCCCAAGGCTTACAAGAGATGGAATGAAAACTTCTTGCCTAGGAACAAGCAACTGGATTGCAGCCATATAGCAATTGGCAGTGCTCTTCAGGTCCTTTAGATAACCATCTCTAATCTACAAAGCATTGCACCTACAAGGTTTTCCAAAGTTGTATAAATGAATGACCAGGAGGATGGAGCTCAAGGCAAGCCCAGTAGTGATGTGATGTCTAGGTTATCCCAGTTTTCAGGTTTATCAAACCATTCCACCCCACAGCTGCCAAGTTATTGAACAGAGTGTTATGGGTGGAACCCTAGGCTGAGCAAACTGATGAAGCAAAGCAACTGTTTCAGCCATGCAATTCTGGAAATAAAGACTAGGGACACACTTCACTGAACCAACTGAGTACTTGTTGTTGTTCAACTAAATACACTGTACCCATCAGGTTTATGCACAATGATCTGTTTGTGAGATGAAACTACTAAGCTCTCCAGGTCCTTTCCACAATCTTCATAGCAGCACTGGAACATGTATGTGGCTTTATCCATCATAGCCACATGGCTTCTTTTCCATTGTTAAAGAGAGCAACATTTTGAACACTGGGTCAAAAGTGTTTTTCCCACAGATGAGATAGTCATTGTGGGCCCAGAAATATCTTGTTGATAGCATTCTGCCTTCAACCTGTGAGAAGTATGGATGCCAGAGTGACAACCCAATTTATTGGAGCTAGCAAGGGCTTGAGGCATTGCAGACTCAAGATCATATGTTTTGATGAGCAGCAACTCACAGTGCAACAGTACAAAAGACCAGCATGACTAGGATGCAAATGGAGTGCATCAAAAACCACCACAGATGAAAAATGAAGTCTAGGATATGTTTAAATTGATCATGGATTCCCATGCAATATGGATCCTTACCATGTAATGGCTTTCCTAGGGTGCTGAAGCTGGTAGTATTGTTGATGATAGACCCACATGCCAGCATACAAAAAGGCCACCATGGGTTAGCTTTGTGAACAGTATAAAAAGCATCTCCAGGATGGATTGGATAGAGGAGGTAACTTCAAACCTCCTCTGGCATAAAAACCTGATGGTCAGGTCATCACAATCTTCATCACTGTGGCAAAGGAGTGTGAAAAATATGCTCAAGTCTGGCAGAGCACCTAATTGGTTGGCAGTTGCAACAACTTTTCAATGATATTTTTGAATTATGGCACATGCATGTTGTTAGATTAAACTTTCACAACCAGCTATCCTGGGTAAGGAAAAAGTGGCTGAAGATATTGCTCCAACATGACATCAGGGCAACTAGCAGTGATGGTATTGACATACAGGTGGATAGCTATCATCACCCTTGACTGCATCCAGTCAAATGAGGATTGGAACTCCCAAGAGATGTGAAGAAACAAGGAGAGAACAAATTGGCTATTCCAGTAGAATCCCTAACTCTAAATAAAACCACATACACAACATGCAGAAAACAGGAACATACCATATACAAGCCAAGCCCATAGGTCTGGTGATAGCATACAATACATACAAATTTGATGTTGGGCTGGAGGACATTTTCCAGCTTGTCAACAGGAACCAAAACACAATGCCAGCAGACAGTGCATGGGCAACTGTCACATGCATAATAGGTGCTGCCATATGTGAGAGGCCACAATGTCCACAGTCTTTTTTGCAGTTTGACTCATCCTGGCCATAGTAGTAGTGAGAGAGGTGGCAGTTGAGTCAATGAATGACCAGGAGAAACAATCATATCAAAAATGACCTTGCTGACCTAAGTCATCATGTAAGGAGCAATTACTATGAGAAAATATTTACACAAGTTGGGAAGAGCTGACTCAGTGTTGGCATAAACCTTGTTTGTATGATATGTTGCTGTTTTTTATTATTCATTTAAAGGATTGTAGTTTGCAATGATCATCCTATGGAAAGCAGGACAACTGTGCTTCCAAAGAAGTAATTCTTGGGCCAAACGTATTATCCCTCAAGAAAATAGACATTGAGTGGACTTCAAACACTGCTAGAACTTTAGATAAGTGCCTATTGATCAAGATAGTATATACAGGGGACTTCAAGCCTCCCACTGATGGACTTCAGCAATCTGAACAATGACTATATATCCTCAAATTGTATATATGATCAAAAAGAACATGTTCACATCCACCACCTTGGGCTCCTTCAGTGCTTGCTCCAAACAGCTCCAAATTGAAACCTGACTATTTGCAGCACCTGCTACATAGATATGTGCTGATTCTTAAAGTAGCAACTTTGTGCTCCAAACCTCCATCCCTAAACAAGCTTTGCCTCTAGTTAGTATTTCTAAATTCTTGTGGTGCAAGCAGGGTTATTTACAATGAGTTATTCACACACATGAGTGTGTTAGGATCTGAGGGTCAGAAAGAGTGGTTGTGCTGTCTATTTCAGAACATTAGTGTGGGTTGAGCTGATGCTATTCAGATGATGGGACATACCTTGATAGTCTGAAATATACACCTAGCCACATGTGGTTGAGTACTGTACATGTTGAGTAAATGAAAGAAACTCAGCAATCTCAAACCCAATTTTCCTGGGACTGAGATGATGGATTGCTACACTGTTGTGAATGAACTTAATAAAACCTGGAGCATGGCCTGGATTGTCAGTTGCATCACAGATGATAAGTTTTTCTACAATCCATGCCATGGGATGTGTTTTATTCATTAGCTTCATACTACCACAAAGGGACACTGGAGTCCTGGTATGCCTGACAAGTCACAATGGCATGCATGCCAACTACTGGATGCTGTTGGTCTAGATGTATCATGGTTCCTGCAAGATATTCTTGGAGTCTATGCATGTGAATGGCTTGCTCAATGAGTGCATGCCATTCTGACCAGTTGCTACCATTTAAGTAAAGTTTGGGAATGTCAAAATAGTCCATTTTTAACTTTGAGTGACCTGGATGAGGGCTACTGAGCACAAGCAGGGCTCATAACCTATAGTGAACTTGGTTGAAGTGGTATGTAAAAGACTACAGTACAAAGTCTGATGTAGCTTTGATTAAGTAAGCAGTGGCTGTACTACCTCAAGATGTCACTTCCAACACTATGAGGTATTAAGGGGGTTGGGGTGATGGTCTGGATTTGTTCTAATGCTTCAGTGAACTCTTTATCAAAGTGGTTGGGCTCTTGAACAGATAGCTGTGCTGAAGGTTGTTGCAATAGTTGTTGGTCAAGTCTGGGTTCTGGAATGATGATGTCTCTGTCCTCTTTTGAAAGGTAGGTGGTGATGGGGGATTGTTCTTATTTGGACAAGTTAGAGTCATAAGGGAAGGCTTTTGAGATGGTTTTTTGATGGAAGCAATTGCCTGGGGTACAGAGATTGCCCAGAGGGCATGGATTGTTGGGGCATCAGGGTAGCTCTTCAAGAGAAACAATTCCTTTTGTTACACTTGACCCAGGTAGGGACAAGTAAAGACTTGGTAGGATCACCTATACAAGTCAAAGGATCAACAGATGAAGGTTTCAGTCCTAGTTTAACTAGCTGAAGGGAGGACAATGATGGTTACAAGAGCTGACATGCTTAAGACAAGCTGAGAGGTCTTGGGGTTGTGGCTGGAGACAAAGGTTTAAGGGTTTCAGGATTGAACAGTTAGACTATCAGAGATCATGGGGTGCACCTAACAGGCTATTAAGGGATTGCTATATGGGAGCAATTGAGAATGAAGGAGGCAAGAGGCACAATTTTCTTGAGGACCAAGGACTAAAGTAAGACTGGTGAAGGCAAAAACTCAAGTAGGAATTGCTTAAAGATAAAGTACATGGCAGCTGGGTATATATACCATTGGGTTGGCCTGAAGGCAGTATCCAATTGAGTCACTCTTGATCAGAAGTGAGTCATGTTGGGTAGTAGTAGGATAGCCACAAGGCTATAGGTCTAAGTATAGATGTACAGCAAGCTGTGGTCAGTGAAGCTGTCCATGATGAAGGGAAAGAAGAGAAATAAATAATGCAAGACTGCACAAATGAATATCTATGAAAAGAAAAATTGGGTACAGGCAATCATGGCATGAAAATGTGATCTATAGGGGTGGACAAGTCCATAATTTCCAGGAGTGAACATGAAGTCAAAAGATGAAGAGGAAACAGAATAGGGGTTCATATGAATCATAACACTTGACAACACTTTTTGTACACTTTTTTGGTACACATTTCCTACACATTTCCTACACATTTCCTACACTTTGGCTACACTTTGATAACATTTTTGTATGCTTTTCTGGTACACTTTTCCTACACTTTGGCTACACTTTGGCTACACTTGAACAACACTTGGATCACACTTTTTGTATGCTCTTTTGGTACACTTGGACAACACTTTTCCTACACTTCTTGTACACTTTTTTGGTACACTTTTCCTACACTTTGACAACACTTTTCCTACACTTCTTGTTTGCTTTTTGGTACACATTTGGTACACTTTGACAATGCTTTTGCTACACTTTTTGCTTGCTTTTTTGGTACACTTTTGGTACACTTTTACTACACTTTGACAACACTTTTGTTACACTTTTAGTACACTTTCCCTACACTTTCCCTACACTTTTTCTATACCTTTTGTATGCTTTTTTGGTACGCTTTTGGTACACTTTCCCTACACTTTTCCTACACTTTTCCTACACTTTTTGTACTCTTTTTTGATACACTGTTGGTCTGGTACACTTTTCCTACACTTTGAGAACACTTTGAGAATATTTTTGCTACACTTTTTGTATGCTTTTTTGATACACTTTTGAAGCATCCACACACTAGCATTCATAATGCTGTTGAGGTTGTTAGCCACCAGGAGAACTGCTTTCTCTCTTGCCACGGTCTTCAAATGGCACAACACTAATGCCCAGATCTTTGCAGGAGAATATTGCACCTTACAACTACAATGTGATAGGACAGCATAAAAGGAAGACCAAGCTTTCCATAAAAGATCCACATATAGATAGCATAAGAGAATGTCTGAAAAGGGCAAACAGGATGACCAACAAAGCTGTCAGTGCAAGGGTTACAATAGCACAAGGAAGAAAATTGAGCAATGGTAAGGCCAATGATGATAAGCAACATAAACAACAATGAAAAAAAGAATAGAATAGGGGTGAATTGTAACAAAGTGCACATAATGCCTCATCCTCTGCAATATCCACTACAACTATTCCTAGCTTGAAAATTGGTTTCTAGTTATGGAAAGGCAAAGACATTGAGGATGAAAGTGGATTAGCCTCCTTGGTGAACTGGATGAGTGATGGAGATGGGTTGGGTTGAGCCAATTTCTGGAGAGATGTATAAAAGTGCAACCCTTTGTTCTAGATCACATTTGAGCACATTTCAAGAGGTGAAAAGACAAGGTACCACCAAACCTTAATCAAACCTTGGAGGTTGAGGCCAACAGCAGGTGGGTTTCTTTCAACAATCCTGCATACAACTAAAGCTAGAAGTTGAGTAGTGAGTGATAGAAGGGGGCATATTAATTAAAGACAAACTTTGAGTCATTTTATGTGATGTATGACCACATCCAAGCCTGACATGGCAGGAACTTGACAATGCAAGCTGGTGGAACTCATGAGATAAACTTGAGTACCAGCACAACATTGCATCATGGAAAAATCAAGGTAAAGCTTTACCATGAGAAAATGTTGAGCATTCTCAGTAGCTGAGGAAATGCAGAATAAAGCCCATGTACAAGTGACACAAAGTGCTGGCACTGCCTCTCTCTCTGTCACTACCTTGTGCACTGGGAAGCTGCCATCTTTCTGGGCTGCTCGGTTTTTGCATCAATCCACCACACCTGCTTGCATGCAACACTCTCATTTGCCTGTTGAAGGTTTCTGCTTAGTACCCAGCCCACTGCTCACTCCCCCTGAGGGTCCTTGCCTCAGGCCAGAAAACCCTTTGGACTTTTTGTCCAACTGAACAACCCTCATCCTCACCTGGAGTCATCTTGAGCCAAAGTACTTGTACACGGTGGTTGTATGCAAGTACTCATTCTTTGAGTCACTCCCATAGTGTGTGAGCACAGTACAGTGCACAGATTGACATACAATATAGGATTTGTCATCATATGCCAACAAAGCCATAACTATATGTATGAATTATAATACTTCCTTGCCTTTTTCATTAACATAGATTTGTTTGGGGTGAATATCTTTGCAGCTTTTGGAATGATAAGATTTATTACATCAGTAATTATCACATAGACTTGTGTGTGTCCTTGCATCAATAGGGTTATGGATAATAGATCCTTTAGTTGCCTGGTTTTTTTGAGGGCAATAACCCCTAGGCTTGTCGCCAACAGTGGCTGGATGGATAAGCCATTCCCTTTTTCCAAATGATGACATACTTTGATAATTGCTGGTTAGATTGACATATCTTCCAATGCTGCACATGAGTTCACTTTGGTCTTGTAAGCTACATAAGCCTATTAAGATATCCTAGCAATCCTGTCTACTGTTTACCCATACCATGACTGGACAGATTTCCCTAGCTCATAACCTCTATGACCAAGCCTCAGCTAATGGGAAGCACCCATGTTTGCTGCTCCTAAGCTTGAACTAGAACATTCACCACCTGTAGAGATGCAAGGTAACAAGACATTAGAGGTGAGGATGGGCCTAGTGTTAAAAAACAAGGCCATACAATGGCCTTCATGTTGCATATAGGCATCAAGATGTTCATAGGATCATGGTAAACAAAGAAGAAAAAACCTACCAATGTAATGCTTCTGCAGGAGCCTGAAGCTCAGTGATTGGACAGTGGTGCAGGGTTTGAAATGATCTGAGAACATCTAGTAGAGTGATGTGTCTGGCATATTGAATGCACATGCATGAGATATGGTGCACTCCACACTATCTTTGGTTAGCATGTAAATGAATCCCATGCAGGCTACTTACACACCCATTCCAGCCTCAGACAAGCAGGTTTCCATGGAGGAACCCCATGTACATAGATTTGTGATCCATGGATAGCCCAGGTCAGTGGTGGACCAGCCATAGCCACTGCCAAGTGTGTCATAACTGACATGAAAATGAATGTGGTGCTGCAATGGTACCAGAACCATTGCCATGGTGAGGATTGGAAGGGTGTATGCCTAGTACACCCACCACCCAACCACATGAAGTGTAGCCATCCACCATGGATATGAGAGCACTGCCCATCCAGCCATGGTGATTGGCATGGTGACTGACCTATGGCAGGTCTGAGTGCTCCAATGACCTTGTAACCACTAACCAACTGCTCTGCAACTAAGAGTGCCATGGTTTGACCACTGCCATGATAAAGAAGGGACATTGCAACTACACACCTGCCATCCAACCAAGATGAAAAATGGCAGCCATCCTAAGTGCAATGTGTGCTGCCCAGCCAGCAACCACTATGGTGACATGAACCTGCCACAACTGGCATGACAACAGGCCTGGGACTGTAATATGACCATGAATACAGTGGCTCAACTACTGCTGTGACAAGGAGAGCAAGGATGGCTGTGAAAAAGAACTAAAGGGTCACACAAGGCCTTGGCAAGCCCTGGATGGGATTTGAGGTCAGAGTTTGCTCTATCAACAGGCAAAACAGCCATGACTCACCAGCATGAATTTGCAATTGCCATCATATAGCATGTGTCTATATGCATGCCACATCCTTAAATGGTATCTATCATTCATGGCCTGAGATGTAGGAATGGCCCTGTAAGCTGTTTCCATTTGAGCTATGTATCATTGTGCAAGACTTGCATCCAAACCTCATGTACATTGGCCCAAATTCTTGCACAACTGCCCTTAAATTTCACACACAGGGCCAAAATAAAAGGCTGGGTGTTTTGAGGCTTACCATGCCATAGCCACATAGGTGTGCAACATCATAGGTTGTAATGTTTGTTACATAGATGTGATGGCCTAGGATATCATGTCATGGTTAAGCTGGGAGTTTTTATACATTTCCATGAACCCTGCTCTCCTCAAACCACATGCCAGGATGCATCTCTTTCTCCCTGGAACACTTGAATGGAGGGCTGTTTTTCCCCTCCCCTTCCCTCTTGACAAGTCAAACCTGGGCATGCTTGGGCTTTTCCCCTCTCTCTCCTCCTTGATGAGTTGAACCTTGACACACCTGGGTAGAGGTCTCTTTTCCCTTTTCCCTTCCCCTTGACAAGTCAAACCTTGACATACCTGGGTAGGGGCCTCTTTTCCCCTCTCCCTCTTCCTTGACAAGTCAAATCTTCGCACACCTGGGTGGGGGCCTCTTTTTTCCTTCTCCACTGTGACAAGTCAAACCTTGGCACACTTGGATAAGGGCTTCTTTTCCCCTCCCCCTCCTCCTTGATGAGTCAAGCTTTGACATGCCTGGGTAGAGGCCTCCTTTCCCCTTTCCCTCCTCCTTGACAAGTCAAATCTTGGCATGCTTGGATGGGGGCTTCTTTTCCCCTCCCCTTTCCCTTTGAGCAGTCAAACCTTGGCATGCTTGGATGGGGGCCTCTTTTTTCCTCCCCCTCCTCCTTGATGAGTCAAACCTTGGCATGCTTGGGTAAGGGCCTCTTCCCCCCCATCCTTAATGGGTCAAACCCTGGCACACTCAGATGAGAGCCACCCCACTGTCCCTTGAACCTTCAGCCAGCCAAACCATGGCATGCTTGGGATGCCCCCTTGCTTTTCCTCCAGAACCTTGACAGGCCAAACCATGCCATCCTTGGACAAGACCATGTTGTTTTTTTGCCACACTGTATGACAGGACATGCTTGAAGCTCCATCCTGCTTATGAGTTAATGGCAAGGTCATGGCTGGAAGGGCCATGGCATATGGCCTGTAGATGAAAAAGAAAGCTCATGCTGCTCCCATGCTTGCCTACTTGCCAATCACATGTGTACTTGCTCCAGCCTCAGTCAATGTATGTATGAACCTACCCCACACAGTCCACCTGCCTGCACACCTATCCTAGCCTTGATCAAGTGGGCTGTCATGAAGTTACCCATGGATAGTCTATGTCAGTAGCATGCCAACCATAACCCATAGCTGCCAGTAAGCACATCACAACTGACATAGCATTGGACATGCTGCTACAGCAGCCTTGGAGCCACCCAACCATGACAAAAGGCACCCATCTGCCACAAGCATGAGGACACTATCCACCCACCCACAACAAGCAGTGTCACAACCAACCCATGACAGGTTTGGGCACCATGACAGCCCTGCAACCACCAACCAACTACACCTAACTGCAAGTGCCATGATTCAACCAGTGAACCCAAAAAAAAAACCATCCAAGATGGCTGATTTCACTGCTGGGCAGGCCCTGCTCAGTGCACTGTGCCTTCACCCTTCCCAAGGGCTGCCATGACATAACATCAAGTAGATGATGCTTTCAGCATAACCAGCTTCAATCATACCCTGACCTTATGGCTTGTTGCTTTTGTCAAGACATCCAAAAATGTCCTCCCAGGTGATGCCTTGACCTCTGGTCAATACACACAGGGGTATATTTCATTCTATATCCAATGAGCTGGCTGGCTGAATAGCCCCATTGAGGACTTTGTCCTGTTTCTTTCACACTTTGAGAACTGCCCCAAGTCCCAGGAATGTAGCAGGAACTGGAAACCATTATGCTGTACCTGTACAGTGCCAATGGCACAATAAGCTAAGCAAGCTTTGGCCAAGCATTTGATGCATCCATAACCAACAAACCCCTTATGAACCCCATCCACACTTGCCTTGGTACCTCAGGAGTCCAATGACTGGTCAGCTTTACCCAAGCCTTTTTGGATATTACACCTGACATGTCTTCCCTCCTCCATGTTCCTGGAATTTCTGTGCTACCAGCCATCCAGTGACATGACTCCAGGTTATTATTCCCATCCTGCCTCTTTTGTGACAAACCCACCATTCCCTCATAGCCAAGCAATGCCAAATCAACACACCCAACATGTCTTGGCTACCACTTGTACAGGATACCTTGGACAGCAGCCTCTGCTTATGGGATGGCCTCCCAGTCTACAATTGATATGCTGCAGAGGGCTGCATCACTAACCCAAACAATGTTACCCCCTGTGCTGCTTGCAAAAACCAAATGGGCAGGTGCTCTCCAATCAAGCTGCCAAGCATGCCTATTCTGGAAGTGGGGGCACAAACCACAGAGCTCAGCATTACCCACACACTCAGAGAAGGATATCTGCTAACACCACATAAGAATGAATGCTCCTTCTATCTTCAGGCTCATCAACTGATACCCAAACATATATCCTACCCTGTACCTTCACCCCACCTAATAGCAAACCTATAGGTATCCACCAGGGTGCTTTCAAGCAAATCAGACCCATAGACTCACATGCCACCTTAGTTACCCACTTTCACACCAACAACCTTCACATACTGCCCATCCCCTCACATACTGCCCTCACAATAGATACTGCCATTTAACCTGCTGCACATTCCCAAAAACCCTCAAGGTGACACTCAAATATGCTGGTATTTCTCTATTGCATGGCCATGATACCTGCATTGGATCCACCCTCAAATACCTGCCACACAGCATCCCTTTCAACACTATGAAGGTCAAAGGGCTCCAGGCCAGCAACATATTCCTTATTTACCCCTGCTGTGCTGCACTCAAATCCCTGTGCCCTACTTACATGCAGAGCTGGCTTCCTAGTCCAGTACATACTCCAGGTGCTGCTAGCCCTTGGGCAATGCACTTGCTGCTTACATCACCATCCCCCCTAACTCCTGGGGATTGCATATTAGCCCAGTGCCATTTGTTGCCAGAGTGCTACATGCTCCCACCTGCCTACTGTAGCACCTCCCTTATCACATTCAACCCACAGAACTCAACCTTGAGCACTGCAGTTGTAGCTAGGTATGCTGGCTGTATTAGCTACCCAAACACCATTGCACCCTCAACACCATCCAATGACCCTTTGTTTGATCTATTTAGCATTTATTTTTTCTGACTTGGCTTGTGACACAGCATTAACACCAAGAGCCAATATGGCCATTTGCAACAACAATGGCAGTCACAGCAGAGCTTTGGTTAGTTAGAGAATTGGGTACTACATGCATGGCTATGCACCACCATGGTAAACCATTGAATTGCTTGCAACATGATGCTCATTGCAATCAGGCTTCAAGAATGAGGCCTTTTACACCTCCAGGACATCCTGGGGTGCTGCAATCTCTCAGAATGCACCCTCTATTGCATCTTCAAGCTTTGGTGCCAGACTGGAAATGTCATCATGCATAGAGCCTCAAACCTTCACAGACAGCCTTGCATCCTTGGCCAGGATGACATTGACCACACCTTTGGCTCTACTCATGCCAGGTCGCATATCTTCCTGATGAGCTTTCCTCTCTTGTCAGAAAAATCAACCTATTTCCATTCATTTTTCTACTGGCTTCCACAAGCTTGAACATGCCAACATCAGCTGCAAGAAGCCTTGATGTGTTGGTAATGAGTGCAATGAAGACCTCCAGGCTGAATGTATTCTATGGACAGTGAAGTACAGCCCAAAGTAGATTGGGTTCAATGGCAAGATCTCCAAGGGTGAATAGACCATTTATCAGTGTTACAAACAGCTGTTCAAAGGAGATCATAAAAGTAGCAACCAAGCCTTCATTCATGGCCACTGGGTAGCTGTTGAAGCCCTCACATTGGAGTTGTCTCTGCAGCTGTGGTTGAGAGCTTGATGATGTAGGCAATGCTCCTTGATTGGCTTGAGAATGGTGTAGTACACTCATCCATCATGCCTCACCCCCATTTATAGTAAGGGTTGTGGCTTCTTAAGTGCAAAGCTTAGCACCTTTGAGCTTTGATTGGTTCAGTAAGCTCTTTGAGAGGCAACACATTACAGCATTCACTTTTTTGACAAGGCATCCACCTCAGGTATCTTCTGCTATATCTGCCAGGTCTCAATCTGGTTGAAGAAGCCTTCTCCAAGCCCAAGCACTGGCTTTGTTGCCATGATGGCTATTATGGAAGGACACACAATGCAGAGGTTATGCAAGGGGCACATGAAGCCTTAGCAGAGATTATCTGCTTGACAATGCAGGCAGTTGCTATGCCCATGCAGGGTCACTTTGGTTTGTGCTGTGCAAGCCCAATGGCATAGGATATATGAACATTCAATAAAGCTACAATTGTTTGAGCCCAGGTTCAGGTCTGAGTCTGAGTTTGAGAAGGCTTGAGCCATGCTGCTACTAGTGAGATTGTCATCAGAGCCAGAGGGGATTGATAGTGCATTGTTGATAACCTCAAGGGGCCTAATCCTCTTTCCCTGGCCTCCAGACAGGCAAAGAGCAGTTGGTTTACATACCATTTGTATATGCTGTGGTACTATGTAGGATACAATACAATCCCTATCCAATCACTAGTTTCTTAACCAATCAAAGCTGTGATTCCCATTCTTATTGCAAACAACTCTAGACCAACTGCCAGGATCCAAGACCAGCTGGCATGTCTCCATTGTCTGTTTTTTAAAACCCTCACCTATTGCCCTTCAGGGTGTTGCCACACAGTGGACATTACATGCAGTTCTAATACTTGCTGATCAAGTGGGACATGGTTATGAGAGATGATGGGCTGGACAACTTGCAACTGGAGATTTGCTTCCATGGTGACTGTTACAATTTGCCCCTATTCTTTTCCTCTTTGTCATGCTCATTTACTATCATCAGCATAACCCAATGCTTCTACTTTGATAGGGTGCTCTAGAACATACAATATGTTTACCACATCTTTATCTCTCTTATTTTTGTTTTCTGTTCTTTTTGAATCTTCTTTGCTTAGTAATAATTGTTCTATAACATTCTATGACTTTCCATTGTGCAGTATATGTATAAGCCTTAATACTTTGTCTCTTATACTTCAGCTTAGTCCTGCTCAATCTATCTTGTTCAATGTAGATAATAAAACTGCTACCTTGGCACCTTCCTCCCCTACTCAAATACCCATACACCCATCCCTAATCTCCACTGTGCTACTGGCTGACAATGTAGATACTAAATCCAGCCATTTCTGGAAAACCATGCACACTCCCCTACTCTCCTATAATTAGGGTTCTTGAGCATATACCATAGCCCCCCCCATAAAAGATAAAACCATACAATACTGCACATGTAATGTCTGCTGTGGGGCAAAGCCCTAAAGGACAATAAATAAGGATTAAAAAAAAAAAATCTACCTTGTTTCCCTTCATTCCCCTCATCAAAACTTGCTGCTACATTTTTGATAGACAGACTTACATCTGAACTACCAACTATATGTCCTAGTCAGCAGAACCCTTGGCCCTTTGCTTTAGTTCTTTGAGCCTATGCTTGTTTCTACCTGGACCAAGTATAATAATGACAGGCTTGGAAGTCATTGAATTCAAATGGATGGAGTTTATGGTGAACAGAGAGCCACATGCATTTGAGGGCTGGTTCATGTGCTGGAGAAGATGTGTTTTGTTAGTGAAATATTTGCCACAATCTGGACAAAAAGATAACTTTTGACTCCATCAATATCACTTAGTTCTAGCCATCAATTAGCATGTGTTTGGTGTAAATGTCATTTATAAGCATGCTGCTCCAGCAAAGTATTTCCCATGCACACATGCTTGTACTACCTTTTGCAATCAGTAAGCCTTCTTATGATACAAGACCTCTGAGACAAGGTTGTACTTTTCCTCATTGCTAAATATGTCCATCCATTCAACACTTGCAATTCACTTCAATCCTATCTATGTGGTGGTGCCCCATCACTGAGTTCTCCCTTCTTCACTATACTCTGCTACTTTGTAAACTGGAAGGAATTTTGAATATGTACCATTCATCTTATACTTTGTGAGTGCCCTTATTCTGGCAAGGTAGTTCACTCCATTGCTAGCCCTATATACATGTATATCCTACTAATCAGGTTATATCTTCAATGTATACCATCTTCACTTTTCTCTTGAGAAGCCTCCTTGAACAGTTTCATTCCATTGCCAACATGTGTGCCTTCTTTCCTTTCCCCTTTCTCCACATATTTTCACACAGCTTTTTTCTCTTCATAGCCATCCTTCAGTTCTTCCCAAAGTTTTCCACCATCTCCCCTGGCCTTGGCATCACCACCATCAAGGATGCTTATGAGGACATTAAATGTCATCAGCCCAACCATCATGTAAACCACTCTACCATCTATGTCCTTGCTGGTCCAGCCTGGTCCAATCCATACTTTTCCAACACCAAGACTCAAACCTTTGTTAGGGGTCTTTTCTCCAATCACATCTCATGCTCATCCCTTTTGCATCATTCTCATATCAAATTCAACAATAATACCTTTGATCAATCCACATATTGGTTCAAGTCCCTCTGAGAAGATGTCTACATCAGTGACTTTGTTAAGATATTGAATAACAAACTGATTCCCATGGATGTTTTGGTATATGCTACCTTAGAGGACAGCAATATTGCCCTACCAACCTCAATGTAATACATCTCCTTCTCTGACTTATCTGTGCTCTACCAAGGGCTGCACCAACCCTGCCAATGCCTTCCCTGTTGATTGTGATTGTCTAGACATCAACATGTACAAGTTTGGCATTACCATCACATGTGATGCTTCAAAGTCCCCTATTAATATACAAATAGTCCTCTTGTGCAGTACCATTCTCCACAACACTGATTGGGTTGTTGGCCACATTCTCTTCACTGGCATCAGCTGTATCTCATCAGAAATGTTCATTGCTGCATATTCCACAGCTGTGGCATCAAAGAGCCTAACAGCTTGCTCAACCCACCTTCAACTCTCCTGTTATGAGCCTAGTGGCTTATTTGATACAACACTTGTCACTCACCACCTCACATCCTCATAATAAGAGCCTGATAAGGGCAGGTTTGTACCAGCAACCATATCCATGCCACAGACAGGAGGCAACTTAGGGATGAGACCATGGCCATGAGATGCATGACATCATCCACTCATACCTTTATTCTCCATCTCCACATCACCATCTGCTGTTTGTTACACTTGGCCCAGGTAGGGACAAGTGAAGACTTGGTAGAATCACCTGTACAAGTCAAAGGATTGAGGGATGGAGGTTCTCAGGCCTAGATTAACTAGCCAAGGGGATAGTGATGATAGTTATGTGAGCTGACATGCTCAAGGACAAGCCAAGAGGTCTTGGAGTTGTGGCCAGAGATGAAGGTTCAAGGGGTTCAGGGTTGGGTAGTTAGACTACCAGAGATCAAGGGTATCACCTGATGGGCAATCAAGGGTTTGCTATACTGGAGTGACTTGGAGGATGAAGGATGAAGGAGGTAGGGGGCACTATTCTCTTGGGGACTGAGGACAGAGACAAGATGAGTGAAGGCAAAAACCCAAGTAGAAATTGCTTAAGGATAAGGTACATGGCAGCTGGATATATATACTACTGAGGCAGCCTGAAGGCTCTGTCTAAAGGAGTCATCCTGAGTAGTGGTAGGATAGCCATAAGTCTATGGATCTAAGTATAAGTGTGCAGCAAGCTGCAATCAGTGAAGCTGTGTCCATGATGAAGGGAAAAGTGAATATAAATAGTGCAAGGCTGCATGAAGGGGAACACATAGGAATATCTAAGAAAAGAATAATTGGGCACAGTCAATCATGGCATGGAAATGAGATCTATGTGAAGAAATGAGTCCATAATGTTCAGGAAGAAAGGTAAAGTTGAAAGAAAGGAAGAAAAAAGAATAGGAGTTCATGTAAATTGTAACACTATTAGCATGCTTAATGGTTCACTTGATGTACCACACACCATTTGTGATGAGGGAATACATAGCAATGTCAACATATCCTCAACCTGCACATCAAGGAGCCCAATGGCTCATTTGATGTGCAACTTGTTGCTTACCACCCCATACCCTCAATCTCAATTTTAGTGTGATCACCACAACACAACAAGGTTGAGGCTGCCATGGTGACTATGTTCAAGACACAACAAGGGTGGTCTAATACAAATTAATAGCAACAGTGAAATGTCACAGATAAGGTCATGGTGGCTAACAGGACATCAACAATGATACCACCACATATCAAGTAACTAGGATGATCTAAAAACAACCAGGTGACACAACACCAGCAACAGCATATTAAGAATGAAAGCATAACCACCACTTCAATAAAGAACATGTTGATTAGGCATATAGTGACAGCAATTTCTTGAGGGCAGGATTGTGACCATGCTGATCAGGACATGACCATGACAACAAGGACATATCAAGGATGGGGTGCAACTATGCTTGCAATTGGGATGTGACCAAGACAACTAGGGACATGATGGCAGCAACTGTGTGTTGATGATGCAAAATGCAACCACACCCATGACCAGTGCACAATCAGGACAACTGGAAGACATAACAATGGTGAGGTGTATAATGAACTCAGTTGAAGCATCTAGTAAAAGACTATAGTACAAAGTCCAAGGTAGCTATGATTAAGTAAGCAGTGGCCATACTACCACATCAAGACTGTCACTTCCAACACAACCCCTTAGGTGAAGATGTGGTAAAAGATAAAAAAGCTCTAAATATAAAAAAAGTGAAATACCTTTGATGAGTTTCTCCAGTAATGAAAAGAATGTTATATTATAGTTGGGTCCATTGTTGAGTCTGTGTGGCCATGTTACAGTCCAGTCACACTCCTTCCTAATCAGGTAAGTCACAGCTTGCTGGTGAACTTGTCTTGGGATAGTCTTCACAGCTCATGCAGCATCTATGACAAATTAATAGCCCAGATGTAATTTCAATACATATATCAGTAGTGGCACAAGTGCCAAGTCCCTGACTCCAAAAATATATATACACAAAGCTTGACTACAATGGTGTATACTTAGTGAAAATAGGCAAACCAGTGCTATTTTGCCTATTTTTTGTACTACCAAGTGACTATTATTACTATCGTAGCTTTGACTAAACAGCTGTTCCAGCCCTTCTGGCATTTTGCCTAATTCACACTACCACACATACTTGGAAACACAAATAAATAGTATTGGATTTATGACAGGCTTTCAAACACTAGGATTAATGAGTGTAGGAAGAGTTTTAAGTATCATTCAATGGAGAAAGATGGCTGTGGTAGCATCAGCAACCATTGTAGGATGGTAATATAGTTGATGGTGGTACTCTCATGAATCATTACAATTGGGTGGTTAATGAACAGTTGAGGTACCCTCATCATGGTGATGAGAGGGTTGTTACAATAGCCCCACTGCCTGATGAGGATGGTAGTGACAACCTTGCCATTATGTCAGTATTGGTGTTACACTTGGCCCAGGTAGGAACAAGTGAAGACTTGGTAGGATCACTTGCACAAGTCAAAGGATCAAGGGATGAAGGTTTCAGACCTAGATTAACTAGCCGAAGGGATTATGATGAAGGTTATGATGTTTGTCATACTCAGGAACAGGCTGAGGAGTCTTGGGTTGCAGCCAGAAATGAAGATTCAAGGGTTTTCAGGGTTGGGTAGTTAGACTATCAGGGATCAAGAGTTTGCCTAATGGATGATCAAGGGTTTGCTATACTGGAGCAATCAAAGGTTTGCTGTACTGGAATGATCAAGGACAAAGGGAGCAAGGGGTATGATTTCCTTGAGGGCTAAGGACTGAGGAGAGAGAAATGAAGGCAAAAACCCAAGTAGGAATTGCTTAGTGATAATATACATGGCAGCTGGGTATATATACTACTGAGGCAGCTGAAAGGCACTGTCTAAAGGTGTCATCCCAAGTAGTGATAGAATAGTCATAAGGCTATGGTTGTAAGTATAATGCATAGTGAACTGCAATCAGTGAAGCTGTCCATGATGAAGGGAAAAGTAAGTATAAATAGCATGAGGCTGCACAAAGGAAAACACATAGGAATATCTAAGAAAAGAAAGATTGGGCACAATCAATCATCATGTGTAAATGAGATCTAGGTAAAGAGATAAGTCCATAATGTCTGGGAAGAAAGGTAAAGTCAAGGGAAGAGGAAGAAAAAGAATAGGGGTCTGCATAAAATTGTAACAAGTGGTACCCTCACCTTCACTGTTGTGACATCCACACCCATATTGTAAGATGGTGGTACAGTTGGTCAATTGTGGTACCTTCACCCATTGTTGTGGTTGGGTGGTAGGCAGGCAGTTGCACTATCCTTGCCCTCATTGTCATAATGGTGGCAGGACCATTGCCATGGCACCCACACCTATCATCACAGCTGGGTGGTAGGTGGGCAGTTGTGCTGTTCTTGCTCTCCTCAAGGTTGTGGTGGTGGTGGTGGTGGTGGTGGTGTGGTCAGTCAATGATACCCTTGCCCTCATTGTTGCAATAGTGATAGGGCCATTGCTGTGGCACCCTCACCTGTCATCACAGTTGGGTAGCAGGCAGGCAGTTGCACCATCATTGCCCTCCTCATTGTGGTGGTAGTGGTGGTGTGGTTAGTTGGTGATATTCTTGCCCTTGTCATTGTGATGGTGGTAGGGCCATCACCATGGCATGTTCACCCATTGTCACTGTTGGGCAGTGGACAGGCAGTTGCACTGTCCTTGCCCTCTCCATATCATAGTGATAGTGGTGGTGGTGTGGTTGGTCAGCAGCATCCTCACCTTTATTGTTGTGATGATGACAGGACCATTGTGACATCCTTGCCCTTGTCATGGTGGTGGTGGCAGGGCCATCACAGCACCTGGTGTAGTTGGTCATAGTACCCTCACCTGTCACCACAGCTGAGTAGTGAGCAAACAGCTGCAGCACCCCTTGCCCACCTCATAGTCATGGCTTTGTTGCACCCTTGTTGTGAAGGGTGGGTAGGCATCCTGACCTGCCTTATGGTGGTGATAGTGTGGTCAGCAAGCCATCACTATACCTTTGCCCTCATCTTCACAGTGGAGTGAAGGGCTGGCTGTTGGTCATGGAGAAGGGATAGGAATGGACATGGATAGAATAGAAAGGAACAGTAGCAATGGATGTAGTTGAAAAAGTCAGATAGGCATTGCCAGTTTGTCATTTTCTTGATGTTGTGGGGTGTCTGGAAAACAGAAGTGCTCATCAATGACATGCAGGACAAGACAAACAACTATTTCAATAAACCTAAGAACAGGTTAGTATGAGGAACAGCTCACATGTATCTTACAATGTACTTTTTTCAATCAAAAAAGTGTAAGAAAGCAGGAGTGTTCAATTAGTTTGATGTATTACATAAGAATTCCCATCCCCATGAGTTGCTAGGTAGGGAGCAGAATGATTCTGGCTGAGAAAACCTTCCCCCACTTTGTGAGAGTCAGGGATGCTAATAGCTTCATTGTTGTTGTGATGTGTCCATGAGGACAGGGAGATGTGCTTGTCATGCAGTGTGTGATGCTCAAGCTGTTGCCATATATGGTAAGTCACAACTCATAGTACCACCTTGACCTCATTAATCTTGCCCATTCTGCAATGGGGATGCAACTCCTCTATCTGTATTCCATTTGGATCACATCCAGTCACTTCAATTCACATGGATCACCTTGGATATGCAGTAGGCCAATCTGTATTGCATCATACAACAACAATGACTTAGGTGAGGATGCACAACAATATGCCAACCATCTCAATGATAATGATACAGCAGGCTATGACCTAAAGGCATGCTGCCACTACACAATGATGCTGCAGCACACCACCACCATGCAATGACAACAATATGGGCAAGGATATGCTACAGCACATCAACCACCTCAATGACAATGACATAGCAGGTGGACTACAACTCAACAGCATGCTACCACCACCCAATGACAATATGGCATGCCACCACCACCAGATGATGACAACAATGGCAAGAACATGCAACAGTGCACCAACAACCTTGACAATGATGATGCAGCAGGCAAACTGGAACCAAACAGGTGCTGCCACTATATGACAGCAATGTGGCACACCACCACCATGCAACAATGACAATGCAGGTGACACACAATAGCACCCCCACCACCTCAATGATGACAACAAGGCAGGCAATATGACAGCCCAATGTTGTGTTACCACCATCATGTAACCATAGCAATGTGGGTGGGGACATGCAACAGCATGGCCACTACCTTGACAACAACAACAACAATGTGGTGGGCAGTATAGTAGCCCAACATGGTGCTACCACCACCACCACCATCACCACATAATGGCTACAACTCAGACATGAGCAAGGATATACAACATTGTGTCCACCACCTCAAAGATGATGATGATGTGGTGAGCAGTATGGCAATCCAACAGCATGTCACTATTGCTGCAACCACTGCTGGCGTGCCACCACCACAAGACAATGATATAGCAGGTGAATGGCAGCCCAGTGGTAATGATGTGATGTGATGCAACCACCACCTCAATGATGATGAGATGGGAGGTAGTGTAGTGACCCAATAGTGCAACCATCACTGCAACCACTGCTGACATACCACCACCACCACATGATGACAATATAGTGGGTGAATGATAGTCAATGACAATATGGTATGAGGCACCACCATACAATGACAATGACATGGGCAAGGATGTGCAACAATGCAACCACCACCTCAACGACAATGATGTGGCAGGTGGTACAGCAATCCAATGGGAGCAACCACCTTGAATGATGAGGACACAGGTGGCCCATCATGCACTTGATCACACTCAATGGTTCATAGTGTACTGAGTGTGTGTCCACTTAGTTGAATTTTTTGTAGTATATCTTGATTCAATGTATTTTATTTTTTCTGCTCCAACAAGTCCAGAAAGCCTTGGAACTTTTGTGCTTTTCATGCTAAATCTGCTTGCCTGCAGCATCTTAATGTCTAACCAATCTTGTGGTGCTATGCTGTATTGCTAAGTCATTTAGCCACCACTTAGCCAGAAAAAGACAAATAAAGATTGATGTAAAATTACTAATGCCCAATGTGGGCAGTGTGTATGCATTATGTGTTTTGTCAGTGAGGCTCTCAGATGTGTCTCATTGCCATTCTTCATCAATAACCTTCTCCCCCACCTCTCTGTCCTCTACTGACCTCTTCTCTGCTTTATAGCTCACCTTGTCTATCTTGACCTGCTTGCCCATATCCACTGTTAGGTGCATTGGGGGGATCTACAGATGTGGTTGGGTAGTACATCATGTCACCCATCTTGTCTGTAGGGACATTTGGCATGGTGGCTTCCTCTGCTAGTATGTATGTGATGGTATTGTTGACACCTCATGTTGGTTTTGCATGCACCATTTGGCTGTTTTGGGTCATGTGTGTGTTCATGCAGCTGCTCAGTGGCTGTGTGTGCTGTCCCATATTGTACTATAGATGGTTTGAACTGTTTCATGAGGTACATCCATTGCTTATGAGGTATTGTGAGCTTGAATAGGTTGAATATGACCAAGTCTGGTAAGCTTGAAGTCACAAGCCATTTTGTTGTGGCTGCATGCTGTTGGTCTAGGTGTGCCATGGTTCCTATGAGATATTTTTGAAGTCAGTGCATGTCATTCCAACCAGTTGCTATCATTCAAGTGAAGTTTGGGAATGTCAACATTTCTGACTTTGAGTGACCTGGATGAGGGCACTGAGCACAGGCAGGGCTCATAACCTATAGTGAACTCAGTTGAAACACTTAGTAAAAGACTACAGTACAAAGTCCAATGTATGTAGCTATGATTAATAACCAGTGGCTGTACTACCACATCAAGACTGTCACTTCCAACAAGGCATGTCAAGGATGATGGCATGATTATGTATGCTAGTGACTAGGATCTGGCCCACAAGAATCCTGTTATACTTGACCCAAGTAGGAACAAGCAAAGACTTGGTAGGATTACCAATATTCCACAATGGATTATATGTCTTAAATGACAATAACCATTATATAATTTGCTTTTTTGGTGGCTCTGTTAATCTTCATCTCTATCATGAGACACTTTATCTGACCATGACTTACTTCAATCATGTACTAAATATATTGTACACAGATTGAACAATAAGTCAACAGTCAACTTTGCCTACCAACCCTTTTGTGCCACTGCCCACTCCAAATTTAAACAGAGTGAGAACACCAAGCAGCACTCAAGCTTTTGCTGGGCATACCATTTGTGTCACCGAGACCTGCCACCCTGGTTTACCAAAGACTGAGAAACCCTTCTCCACCACCAGTGAGACATTCTGAAACATAGCCTAGACCTGTTGATGAGCATGAAATTACTTCAGGAGTTCCATTTCAAATCCCTTGCCCTATGTGCCAAGGAGGTCTAGAACTCAGAGAAATCCACCACTATGGTGAGAGAGACATAATCCGACTGCCTGATTTGCCTGATGGTGACACTGGTGTTAGTTATTTCACCATAATCTCAATCCCATACAACCAAGAACCATCCCTTGAATCAGTAAGCAGCACTTGCATGAATGCTCAAAGAGGGACCCCTGACAACATTTTATCATCAGCCATGAGAATAGTGTGAGAATACCTTAGTAGAAACCCTCAACCCTCTTCAGATTCCAGCATCAACAATGTCCCTCTCCCCATCCCTTCAAGATTTCACTAAGAATGTGGTCCAAGTCATGAGCCCAGACCTCAGCATCCTCGTGGCCAGTTCATCCTGCCTACCAGAAATTCTGCCACTTTGTCTATCCTTGCCAGTCCTGTCCATAGTCCAACCAGCCCCTCTTCATCCCCTCTGGCACTCACATCTGACAGAAGCCAGAGTAGTAGCTCATTTGGCCTTGGAATCTGTAAAGTCCCACTCACAGCTCCTGGCCTACCCATGGTTCAGCTCCTCACCTGAATTCCCACAGGGGAGAAGGCAAATGAATGCATGGGACCTCACTTCAGAGGAAGCATCAGAGATCAACAGGTTCAGCCAGCCAGATTGGAAGATGTGGGAAAAAGAAGCAGATCAGGTAGCATCTCCCCATGAAGTGTCCTTCGCCACAATGATGCAGGAGATGCAAATGCAGCACATGCAGCAGGTGGCCCAAGGCCAGCTCATAGAGTACACTTCAAGGAGGCTGGATCTGATTCTGACACTGCAGCTCAAAGATGATGCCTTCAAAGCCATCAACTGGAAGAAAGTTTACAGGATGCATATCCCTGTGGCAAGTGTGATCCTAATGGAGGACTATGCTGATCCAAGATATCAGACCACATGGTTCAAGACAATGCATCACCTCTCCAACATTTCCACCCAGCAAATGGAAATAGTACAGGCTGAAGTAATTCATGGACAGCATCTCCATCTCCACATGGGTCCCATCTATCCACTCCACCAGGTCCATATTGACATATTCAACAAATGGGACCTGAGAACCATGGACTGATCCTCTAGAATGGTTATCCCCATCCATATCTATCCCTGTGAATCCACCTGGCCCCTTGTGATCAATGGGCTATATTGTATGGGCAAGACAATTTGGGTGGTATACAAGGCTACCAGATGGGCTTTCCTAGCAGCATCCTGGGAAAGGTCAAAGGAGATGTGGATGGTTAGAGGACAAGGCTTTGAGGTCTTCTATAGGGACATTTTCCCACCAACCTATGAGAACTTCCAGCTGGTGAGAGCATCCTACCTGAACAGAACTTAGTGGATAGAGGACTGGTGCCAGACAGCTCCAGGCAACTATATGGGCAGCATTGTCCACCACACCTGGAAAGGAATGAGCTACTGGCAATGGCTCAAAATCCAGGAAAAAGAGGCATGGGATAGGTTCAACACCTATCAGTGGCACCTTCTGCAATTCAGGGACTTGGTTAAGTTTCAAAAGAAGTTGCTAAAGAGGGCTAAACAAGATGCTCAAATCATTGCTGTCCCAATGGACCACCTTCAGCCCAGAAGAAGTAAAAGAAAGGCTGCAGTGGAGGGCAAACAAAAGCAAAAGTGTGGATGCTATACTTAGGGACAATTTGACTGTAAACAAGTTCCTATTGCAACCTGTAATAGATGCCTGGCCTCTGGGACAATGCTTTAGAAAAACTCTAGTTGGACAAATGGAAAACAAATATCTATTGTTTCCGAATATGAGGAACTCCCAATTCCCTACTTCACTCATACAAGAAGGAAACTATGGATCGGAGAAGAACTCATCTACCCTACCATGCCCAATCCTCACTTCTTCAAGTATCTATGGTTTGACTCTTATTCAAACCAAGCCAACCTTCCCATGCCTGATTGGTGGACTCCAAGGGATGACTCTAATGATCCCTTTACCAAGCAAGAACAAAAACTCTACTGGGATAGGAAGCTTAAAGAAGCTCAAGAAAAACAATCTCTCAGAAGGTTGTGCTACTGCAATGATGCACAACATGTTGTTGCAGCAACTCATAGGGTCATGGCAGGATCTTGGCAGGCTCCCCCAAATACTCCAGCTCTTGGTATAGTCAGTTTGGGAGAAGCATTTGACCACAATAACACATATCGCATTGATGTGTCACTTGCAGTGCTTGAAGAAGAAGATATTGCTGTTGCTCAAAATTTTCAAACATTGAGCCACAATGACACAGGGTGTGCAGTTGTGGCAACTAGCAACCCTTCCCACAGTTATTTTATATCCTATCTTCAAGAACATATATTGAACTTATACTTTGCAGACCTTAATCTCCTCTAAACATATGAAATGGCAACTTGTGCACTCAAAGTGTCTGAAAACTTCAAGGTTGACAACACCTTGCTTACCTGAATCCAAACCCTCTGTGAAGATGTGAACTATCTCATGTGGTCCACAAGAATGCAATCAATCCTCCAATTATTGTCAATTTGGGGATGACTTGACAGTACAGTAGTATACATGACTACTGACACAGGCCATCAAGCCAAGTGGATTGCCATAGATAAACACAACATCAGGATCATGTCCCAGACTTTCTTCAATGGATTACTCCATCATGCAAACTTCACCCACAACAATACACATGATTTCCTAGCAAAATCACTTTGGGATCATCTCAACAGACTTTTCACATCTTGTGGCCTATCTGGCCAGTTCTACCTTTTTTTCCCAACTGATGCAAACAGGCATCAGAACTCAATCAGCTGCTGAGGACATCAGCAAGATCATGTCCTTATTTGATCAGATGGTCCAGGCTGGCCTCATCATGCCTGAATCATTCAAAGCTATGTTTTTGCTGACTCAGTTGCCATCTGACTATTCTGCTTTCTGCACCACTATTACTGAGACACAAGCCACTACCTTTACAGTAGATGTGGTCTTGAGCAAGATCTTATCAGAGATTGACCTCCACAGAGCAAGACACCCTCTTTCTGCAAGAATTCACAATGTGGAGCAGAACCAAAGTGAAGTAAGTGGTGCATTTCGAACCAATGTTATTTGAAAGGGACCACCTAAGACTAATACATGGCAATCCAAGTCTAGCAACACTAGAACCATCTTTGGTGGAACCTGAGTGGGTTGTGGCTGAGGTGGACTGTTTGACCAAGGATGAGGCAACCAATATGCTGATCACAATTGGGCTGGATTCCAATCCAGACAAAACCATCCTAAGCAGCAGGGACAAGACAAGAGAAAGGGAAAGGTGAAAGCCAATGAGGTTATAGGTGATGGATTTGCTCATCCCATCAAGCTTGACATGAACTCTTCAGAACATGATCCAGGATATTTTGGAAATCTCCATGAAGCATCCACTATCACCTTGCAAGAGGAATGGAAATGAGATGGATCTAATTGGGCTAGCTACACAGCACCTGAAGACCATCACATGGAGACAGAAATCATGGAAGGAGAGAGCCATGATGTGTGGAAAGAACCCACTCCCAATGACAATGAAAGTATTGAGATTGATACTGGTATGGACATTGGGACCCTGCAGTCCTTTCATGCCTGTGCCTGCTCAATCTAAATTAGCAGGTGCAGGCCTGTCTACATCTAGACAGAGATTTCCAGATTCAATAATCCAAGAATGCTTCTCTCAAGATTCTTACATGTTGCCACCTACTCCTTCTCTGATCATACTGATCCAGAAGGAGATCCAAAGACCACTCTTACCACTTTAGGTTGAGTGAGATGTAGCACCAGCAATAGAGTCACCAACACCTATAGCTGAGACACTGATACCAAAGACATCAAAGAAGCAGAAAGGAAAAGGCAAGGAAGTCATTTCACTTGGGGGACTCATTTTGGACAAATCTCATCTTATACACAACCACTTGGAGGAAGCATTGCCAGCTCCTCCACCACCTACAAACTTTCCACTCCATCCTATGTATCAGGTTGTTGGAACCTGAGTTGACTTTGAAAGAGGTCAAGAACAGAACACTCATGAAGGAGTCATACCTGGCTGCATTTCTACAGGTAGCAAAAATGTGGCAAATACCAATATTGGATGGACAAGTTACAATAAAGCAGTAGAAAAGGACCATAATCATTATTATAAGGATATTGTGTATGATGAAGAAACTAATGAATACCTGTGCTTCTATCTAGGAGGTGAACCCTAGAGTGAATCACAAGGCACAACCTACCACATTTCTACAGATTTCAAAAATGCAGTAGAATATCAGTCTGCAAATTGCTGCAACAACACCACTTGTGTGGATGTGGTAGACTACAAGGGTAAAACCACTACTAAAGATATAGGTGAAACACCATGTGCAACCTGCTACAACAACCCACAGTGTGTAAATGTAGCAGATCACATGAGCAATAACACTACCATAGGTTGCTGCAACAATACATGTTGTGTAAATGTGGCAAACCAACAGAGTGCAAACCACCACACCAACACATGTTGTGTAGATGCAGTAAGCACAGTACATGCATTCTGCTGCAACAAGACAAGTTAGATGAATGTGGCTAACGCCAACACTATACAAAGCAAATTTTTACGTACTCACTGGATGTTAGATAGTGGATGTACAGATCATCTGTCTCCCTATCTGGACAACTTTGTGCACCTACACAAGCATGAAAGAACTACCACCATCACTAATGGTGACAAGGTTTCCATGTATGGTCCTGGAACCATACTTGTACAACAAAAAGGAAACAAGCATTCAGTCATGACATTGCAAGAAGTATGGTATACACCACAAGCATCTCATAGACTATTGTCTATACCATCCTTACTTGCCCACAACTATCATTGCAAGAGTACTCAGAATGGAACATGTATTTGGAATGAGGAAGGACACATGGTAATACAGGCCACTGCCTTATCACCTGCTAATAATCTCCACTGGTTTCAGTTGGAAACAATTACACCAGTGACACAGATTTATGCCTCCCTTGCAGATAGTAATTCTTATCTTCTGTGGTACCAAAAATTTGGCCAAATATTATGCAATGCATTATGCCATGCACATACCCACCTATCAGGTGTACCCAAGCTAACATTACCCAATGCACTTCCTCCTTGCAAGGGATGTCAGCTTGGTAAGATGTCCAACCATAGCTTTCCAAAATTGGATAAGTGTGTGACTTGACCCTTAGCCTTGGTTCATACTGACCTAATGGGACCAATGCCTATCGAGCCTAGATCTCAAGTGAGATTCATTCTCACATTCATTGATAACTATAGCAGTTATGCAATGCTATCATTTTTGCAGGTCAAGTCTGATTGCTTAAAGCATTTCCAATTGATGACTAAATAGGCTGAGACCTTCACAGGCCATCAGCTTACCTCAATATGTTTGGACTGAGGGGGTGAATTTTTAAGCAAAGACTTTGTCATATTCCTCACATCCCAAGGAATTACACATCAAACATCTGTGCCAAATACATCTCAACAGAATGGAAGAGCTGAGAGCTTCAACCATATCATCATGGAAAAAGCTGAAAGCATACAACAGCATGCATGTCTTCCAAGAGCTTTCTGGCAGGATGCTGTTGAAATTGCTCTTCATTTATATAACTGACAACCTATGTGTCACCATGAATGGAAAACTCCTATTGAAATACTCAATGGAAAGAAACCAGATGCTTCCTATTTCAGAGTATTCAGGTGTTGAGCATATGTGTTTATTCCCCCAGAACAACAACCAGACAAACTGTCTCCCAAGTCTGAGGAAATAACATTTATAGGATATGAACCCAACACTAAAGGTTGGAGATTTTGGTCAAAGAAAAAGCATTGAGTTGTTGTTGCTACTAATGCTACATTCAATGAGAACTACTTTCTGTACTGTTCCAATAGTCAGGAAGATGGACCTACCTCTATTCCTATAGAAAATCAAGATCTTGAAGAATTTGAGAATCCACCTGTGATCTGCTGCAATGACACAGAACACATGGATGCAGCAAAAAGCCACCCTCAGGAATATACTTATATACCAGTACCTATGCCTACTACAAGAGTAGAGCAACATCAGTACTACCAACCATATCAATGTCCACCTAGTGATTCTGAAGATGATGATCCCTATGACTGGGATTGGGATGACATAGATTCCCTTGCTCCACCTTCTTCACCAAGCTCACCAGAACCTAAAGGTCCTTCCCCAGAAGGATTTAGAGCTTTGCCAATGCAACCTGAAGTAATCCAGGATCATCCAGATACTGGACACTGAAGCAGCATTGAGGATAGACATCAACATAGGTGTAAGCTTATATCTAACTCACCATTAACCTCACCACCTACCTTAGAAGAGAAAAGATTGTGGAAGGTACTAGCTCAGATTCCATTCAACTGGTTACCTCCTAGACAGAGATCTAGAGAATCTTTACCTCAATTCCAAGCTCTACCTCACCACTATTGATCTTTAATGGAACCTTGCTCTTCATTCAGAGCACCTGTAGATCAGAGATGATCTCAGAGAATCCCTGTTCCTCAAATAAGACCTGATAATACCAATGGTGACTGACCTCCAATCGAAATTGAGAGAGACATAGAGTAAGGACTGGATACAATCCAGCAGGAGTCTCTAATGAGAGAATACATGAAGACTAAGCTAGACACTGCAATTGGCTGCAATGATTCACAACCCTCAGATGCAACAGATGTCAGACCTACCAATGAAGGATCTTGGAGATTTGTATAATAGTCAATGGATGAGATACCACTTGTTCATTGCTATCAGTCCTTCAGACTGGACATTACCCAAGACTTACTGGGACATTTCCAAACTACCCTGAGACCAAGCAAATGCTTGGAATAAGGTATGCCAAGAAGAAATAAAGTCACTCCATGACAGAAAAGTTTGGGATTTGGTAAACTTACCAAAAGGTTGCATACTTATCAAAGGGGGATGGGTACTTGCCATACGTCCAGGCAATTGAGTAAAAGCCAGATATGTTGCAAAAGGCATTACTCAGATTTTTGGAATAGACTATGAGAAGACTTTCTCTCCTGTTGCCAGATTTGAATCTATGTGACTCATTTTGGCACTAGCAGCTCTC
>JBBPMV010000058.1:0-41420 GCA_038090495.1 Heimioporus retisporus | reverse complement strand
TATCACACTAGTATCATTGTGACTAGTTAATGATAAAGTTATTTACATATTTATCATGATTATACCACACTGAAATTATATGACAATATATATCTGGTTTTATCAGCTCTTCCCCAATTTCCTGATGTTATGCTTAGGGTTGTTATTGCTAAAGACAACAGGAAGGTTGCATGGATGTGTAGTGTCCCATATTGGGAGGCAGCAGGCCCATTGATGCATTTGGTATGCAGGACTCAGCCTAAGATCACTTTTTTGATGTTATTTGTTGCAGTCCTGCAATAGTCCTGGTTGGGACCATTGGGGGACCATGAAGCAGATTTACTACTATCTTGTGGCATGAAGTCATTAGCACAGACTTTTGGGATGTGAAAACAGGCCTTGTGGGGTATGTGGACTCAGATGGAATGATATAGGAACATTATTATACAATTACTGGATTTGTGTTTCTCATTCACAATGGAGTGATTCTTTAGGGCTTGCAGAAGCAGGAGCCTATTACCTGTCCATGGCTAAATCAAAGTATACTGCTGCTGCCACACATTCAGCCAGAAGCAATATGGCTTTGCAGGTTAATTGGAGAGATGTTTGATCCACTTACATATCCACTGGTCCTCTACAGCAATAACCAATCCACTATTGCTCTAATCCACAATGCAGGCTGCCATGTGCATACCAAGCATATTGATATTTGCTGCCATTTCATTTGTTTATGTTGAAAACCATTCCACTTCTTTTCATTATTGCTTTATGGGAAGTTGCAGATACACTTACCAAAGCTTTACCTAGCATAAAGGCTAAGCATTTTGCTTCCAAATGCACTTGTTTGTTTGAGAAAGGGGTGTCATGTTTTGGTACCCTGTACAATACATTCAAACAAACCTAGCTAAGACCATATTACATAATTTTCAGTTAATAACCTTTGTTTTGTTGTCTATACTTCAACCACAGACTCTGTCTAGTGCTGAGGTGAGAAGCTCATTCCCTGCTGTGCATTACATATACTTGTAGCCTGTAGATCATTTCTACATGTGCAATATATTTATTCACAACTCTGTCTGGTACTAAGATAATTCCTACAGTGTACTGTAGTACAATTAGTAGAATATCATGCACAATTGGAATGGTGGTGGAAGTATTTGCAGTGTCTATTCCTATGATATTCCAAACAGTTCCTAGGACTCTTTATGTATTCCTGACACTTCCAAAGTGCTTCCAGGTCCTTTCCAGATACTTCTGGTCCTTTTCAGCATTAGATCAGTTTGAAACAGCTTCCATTTCTGGAACTTACTTAGGAAACTTTAATTTTCAGAACTTCTAGAGCAATAATTGAGCATTTCAAAATTTATTCCCCAGTACTCAATGCTCAACAAGCCAGTACCACCTGATTGCATGGCTAAGCTATGTATGGCTAAACAGTAGCTGTACTATACTCACTGCTGCATGATACTTTGCTCCTCAAAACTAATTGGCCATGTACTGTATGTGTACAAAAACTATTTAGCTATTCAACTATTTAATGTTCACTTACTGTTCATCCCACCTTACCATGTAGTTTCAGACATATGTATATATTTGCTCCTGCTCTGCCAGGGCAAGGGCCTCTATTTGCCTCATGTAGAGTATAGACCCTCAGGGTCTATCCCCAAAAAGTGAGATGCTGCCTGGCCTGGTTATACAATCTATTGTACTATAGATTGTGGCTGCTCCCACCATGCATGCCACCATAGTATATAATATTCTGACAGGCATGAAACCAGGAAGCTACCAATCATCAATCCTCATTAGTGCAAACAATGTTTATAGTCTGTACAGTGGAAGCATCTATCACAACCAATAGTGTACAAGGCCATGTCTCAGAGGTCCTTGACTTCATTGGACACTTGTCCTCTTAATCATCCATCTTATATTTTTTCCCTGGTATAATTGCTGGTCACACAATAAAACTCTGAGAAAGCACCCAATTCATACAGGACCATAAGAATACAATAGTGACAATCCTTCATCCAACCCCTACCACTCCTCCTTCTCCTCCTCCTTTTTCACCCTCTCACCATGATCTTCCTTAACCTCCACCCATGCCATTGCTCCTTTAGCACCCACAGTTTTAGTCTCAACATTTGTTATCTATCAAATCCAATACTATCCACCTTTTGCCCTGCACTCTAGTTTGAAGAAAGGTCTGCCCATGGCCTCTTCTTAGCTGCCTCCTTTGCCATAAACTCTGCAGATATCTCCTGATGGCTGTGGTAAAGAGTGTCACTTGCCTAGGCCTAGAATACTAATACATGCTCAGCATCTAGCCCCATCCTGCCAATTTGGCTCAAGACTGGTGGAGATGTACAGGACCACTTCTTTTCTGTACAGTGAGGGCATTGTGCTTTCTCAACCTGGGAGGCACCATGTTTTACTGTGATATAGAGCTGGCATCTTTCCATCTGTGGATCCTAAACTCCAAATAAGCTCTAATAGAAAGACAACTGTCCTGAATGAGCATGTACCAGCCCCTCCACCTCATATCCCTCATAGGACTCCAGGAATTTAATCATTGCAGTATCCTCCTCCCTCCCCCCAAAGCCTCTAGCAGCTTGAATTTGAAGTTTGGAAGTCAGGTCTTGTGGAACTCACTATAGAACTCAACTGCTGAGCAGCTTCTTTATACATGTATTTGCTTTACAATTGAAAATATAAGACATGTCTGTTTTGCTCATCAGCTACACTTCTGCCAGCAGTTTTGGACCCCATTTCTTATTGAACACAGCTTTGAGCTTTTTCATGCATTCCTACATTCTACTCAAGGCAGGCTCATGTGCAGTTGTCTTCCAGCCCAGTTCATCCTCCATTGTCTTCCACCTGCCTGCTTATCCACCAGTGGTCCAAGCATCCACATACTGGTATCCACCCATCCCCAGCATCCCCCATTATCTTCTACCTGCCCATTTATCCACCAATGGTCTGAGTGTGTACTGGTATCCATCCCTCTCTGGCTCAGTTCATCTCTCATTGTCCTCCACCTGCCCACTTTGTCTATTAGCAGTTCAAGTGTGTGCCTGTGTCCATCCACAGCTCAGTTCATCTTCTGGCTAAAAAGCCAACTATTGCTACCCCTGTCCATTTTGTTCATTGCTGGTCCAAATGCAGAAATCTGTCCATTCTCAGTATAATCAAACCCATCATACATTCCTTGCCAATGAGTACAATGCAAATAAATGCATTCAGCCTGTGGTAAATGTAAAATGGGGCATTTTTTGATACAGTAAAGAGCATTCTTGTGTTAGGCTAGCAGTTGGGACACTGGATGTTTCTGGTTCCAGAAATAGATGCTCTGGAATCATGGTCCTGGTGCAGCTTTTCCAGGACATGGATTCCAAAGTCTCTGCATCCCAAAACTCAGAATAATCTTTGACCATTTTGTCACTTTGAGCTCAGAACTGCCAACTGCAGATTTCATGGTAACTAAGATGGTACAATTTATACAGACAAGAATACAGGATTGATGGTATCAAGTTCCTATGCACTACCAACCCATATCAGTGCTCAAAGATCTATATAGCACTTTATTGCAAAACTCAGTGATTTTCTTTGGACTATCCAAAATGAACAATGCAGAATCTAATGTGGATGACACCCATTGAAAAATCACCTGTTTTTTGAGAATAAATGTATGCTACATATATACTACTTGAATGTGAAGGAACAAAATAGAAACAAGTGGAAAAATTCACTTGGTAGATGTGAGGAGCACATTTCATGTCTCTGCTAGAGGTAAATGATCTTGTATTTGTCTATTGACTTAGGATGCTTTGGACCCCCTTTATATATATACATGAATATTGTATGTACTTGTTTGTTCTATTCTATGATATTCATGTTCCAACCAATAGAGTTAGTTGTTCTATTTCAAATGAATAGTGTCAGCTATTATATAGGCATAAAGAATGTGAGGTTCTATCAGATACAAATCAATCCTATCGATTCTATTTGATTCTATCTAGTCTAGACTCTATTCCTTAATGATCTGATATCATGTGATTGATCATGTCACCATTAGTCTTGCTACATTCTCAACATCATTTTCTGTATCTGAGGTTTATCACTCAATGATACTCCCTGCTAACAATATGATAGACCAGGTCAACCATTTCCAACATCAGTGTCATGACTGGGTAACCCCACACACAAATTATCATCTGTTTTGATTTCATCCAGCATCTTTTGTGTGAGGGTAACTTGGCTGGCTGTCCTATCACCTTTCTCACCTGTAACTTCATGATCAACTCATAGATGTATTACAATAGTCACAAGTTTTGTGAACAGCAGGTTGGGAGAACTAGTCATGTGCTTAATGTATCTCATTATATATGTATGTCCATCCTATTTGACTAATTTGACTCAACTGAAGCAATTGCTGACAATACTAATCTCAGGCACATTTTGATTTTGTTTGAAACCCAGAAAAGTTAAGGACTCAAGCAAAAGGTAGCTCTTAAGGAACCACTTTCAATACAAAAAAGATGCAATTTCAAAGCTAAGGAGCAAGTACAATACATGAGTTCTTATATACTCACCAATGAGGCTATGCCTACAGCAATGCACAGTATGTGCATGCTTTACATGAGGTGTATGGCTATGTGATTGCAAGAATAGAACAGTAAGGAATATGTGTAAACAAATGACTAATATACAGTGACTCCCAAAACTGTTACAATGTTTGGCCATTTTTGAGTGCATGCAGTGTACTGCACCCACCCATGGGGATCATGCTTAGCGCTGGTGGGACAAATAATAGTGCACACTCCTGGCTACCTATCAGCCCCTGGGTCATGTGATTCCGTCCAGAAATGGTGGAGACATGCCTATTTAGAGACAGGTACTACATTGTAACAGTTTTGTCACTTTTGTTATAAACCATAGGATCTCTATGAAATGAAGTGGTAGTTGATGTTGTTTGGTGCCACAAATAAAGATACACATATCCACATGATGTCTGAGCTTGAAAATGTTCCCACACTCCTTGACTTTTAACCACCACCATCATGCAACCTCTCTCTGATATCCAAAAGCTCACCATCCTCTCTCAGCTTGATTCTGGGCTTTCTGTTCACTCTGTTGCCTCCAATACTGGTCTCAGCATTGCTACCATCTCTAGGCTTCGTTCCCAGGAGTGTTCCACCCTCCAAAAGTCACTTTGGGGTGGTCCATCAAAGCTTTCCTCTACCAATATCTGGCATGCTGTTCACATAACCACCAGTAACAAGGCTGAAAATGCTGTCCAAGTCACCAAAACACTGTCCACCATCACCAATCAACCCCTCCATCCCAATACAGTTCACCGTCATCTGAAAAAGATTGGTATGAAGGCTGTAGTCAAGTCCAAACAGCCCCTACTCTCAGCCAAGCACCATAAAGCAAGGTTGGACTTTGTGGTTGTATGACTTGGCATGGGGTTGGGTATGCTGCCAAGATTGATGGTAGGATGGATGGTGACCTTTACCTTCAAATTTTGAAGGATGAACTCCAGAATACCCTTGAGTTCTATGAGTTTAATCCTCCTGATACCATCTTCCAGCAGGACAATGACCTCAAGCACACCTGCAAAAAGGTCAAGAAGTGGCTAGAGGAGCAGGAATTTAGGACCATGGTATGGCCTGCACAGTCTCCAGACCTCAGCCCCATAGAACATGCCTGGTGTCACCTCAAAAGAAAGCTTGCAGACTATGAAGTGCCTCCTAAGGGTCAGCAGGAGTTGTGAAATAGGGATCAAGAGGAATGGAAGAAGATACCACCTGAGGTGTGTCAGGGATTGATTGAGAGCATGCCTAGGAGGATTCAGGCAGTTATTAAAGCCAAAGGAGGATATACCAAGTACTAATAAATACCAAATACCATAGTTGTGAATAAAAGTGACAAAACTGTTACAATGTAGTGCCTGTTTTTAAATAGGCATATCTCCACCATTTCTGGACGGAATCACATGACCCAGGGGCTGATAGGTAGCCAGGAGTGTGTACTAATATTTGTCCCACCAGCGCTAAGCATGATTCCCATGGGTGGGTGCAGTACACTGCATGGACTCAAAAATGGCCAAATATTGTAATGGTTTTGGGAGTCACTGTATTAATGAGGAAAAAATAAAGTTCTAATAAAAAGAATGGCAAGTAGTTGGATGTGGCACTAGAAGGTCTGGTGCAGAGCCTGTACTACAGTAGGTTTGGTCCAGCTGGTGTTTAATTTGTTCCAGCCCTTATCCCAAACCTGAACTGAATTAAATTCCAGTGCTTGAAAAAAAAAACCTAGAGAACTAAACCAAACTGAATTAAACTTTTTCAATGCTATTACAGTAACAAATCAACTTCCATTACAACTATATTCCTTTTGTCTTTTAGTTTCATAAGTCATTAAGTTATCAACTCTTCTCTTTTTGTCAGAAATTTTCTTAGAGGATTTGAACAAATATTAGACCCCTGCAGATTTATTATAGTAACATGAAGGCCACCTGACATTTTTTGGTGCATATCTTTCAGGAGTTCATCATTGAGCATCTTTAAAACTGTTGTGTACACCTTTTTGGCATCCAAAGACATGAAAAGGCTCATATGCAACATTTCAGTAATTGAACCAAGGAATGCCTGGTGCAAGAGCTGGCCTACATATTCTTTGATGGGTAAATTTGCATTGGTGTATTGAAATAAAACCTATACAGCCACCCACCAATGAGACTTGAGATCATGGAGTAAATTCATATAAAACAGAGGTTCTGATACATATTCTTTTGGTGATGAGTCTTTTGGGATCAAGTCTTGGGATGATCCACTAGTGCATCTAGTCTGATACACCAGATGCAGCCTAGAAAGATAGTGCTGATTGTCTACCTCAACAGCCATAAAATCCATTGTTCCCTGCCATCCATTAGTATACAGTATGCTACCAAACTTGCCAACTTCTCATCATCCAAATATCCCTTTAGCCTTTTTTTTGCATATTTGGAATCTGTTGGTTTACTCATCCACTGATCATTCTTCTCAACCCATAATACATTGGTGATGCTGATGTCCTGGTATACCCATCCTGCTCCATTCAGGCAATACAATGCTATCAATCTCATGAATCCCCAAGTATAGAAGCAGGAACTAGAATAACTCACCTTGCAGCATGTGGGACAAACACTTCCAATTGTCAGCCAAACTAGTCACCTTCATGAGGGGAGTCCTAACATCCTTGAAAATAGTATGAGTGTGTACCTTGCATGGAATATTCAGCCCTCATGGAGGAACCCCATATCACCTGCTTTGCACTGGTAGGTGATCAGAGTTGGGTGTGTGCCCTGTGCTTTGCAAATGTCACATTATAGAAAAAACAGGCTTTTCACTTCAACCCACCATCTCCTTCCTCTTCCCTCCTTGGATTGAATGTTTCATCTTGTTTCTCACACATGACAACATCTTCATGATCCCAGATTGTAACAAGATCCTTCTTTGCCTCTGCCACCACTTCACCTCTGAACTTGTTCCAAATATCTTTGAGAATCTGCTTCATGATTGCACTCTCCATATCATGGTCTTCATCTCACCATGTGTCTTTTATTGCAAGGACTTTTCTGTCCCCATTCCATATTTCATATATTCAAGTGCCATGCCCAATCATTGCATCTGTACCATGTGTAGCAAGTAGATACATTATGGTGAGAATTTTATCATCAATCTTGAACTTGTACTAAATTTCTCCTTGAAAAGTGATGTGGTTGACAGTGGGATCCTATCCAAGCTCCTCTTTGCTCATATTCCCAATTGTGTAAAAAAAGTGGTGACATCATCAATGTCCTATAGAATCACAACCAGAACTCAAAGACAAAATAAGAGACACTTGATTTTCATACTTTCATATAGTTGATAGGCTCTAACATGGTAAACAATACACAATTACTATACCAAATTCTCATCTCCATATCCCCAATTATGATCCCCAGGAAAAATGTCAAGAGAATCTTCATGCATGATGTGGTGCAAGCTCCATATGATCCTCTGTTTGTTCTGAGGCAATGTTTGGAGTTTGTAAACTAGAATTCAAGACAAGGATTTACAACATACATTACACTTTATTAACATTTTTGGTCTTTTAAACTCACAAGGACAATAGTTGTACATAGATCATGGATAAAGTGTTGATGCATACCCAGTGAGGGTGTGGTAGCATAGCCATATATGTGTATCCATGATGGAAACATACCATAGATACATGGTGTGGGGAATCTAAAAATAAATGGTCATAGGGGCCAACATGCACTAGGCATGAGATGAGTTAAATCATGACATATGTGATGTCTGTGAAGGAAAATGGATATAAAGCATGGTCCATGAGTCCATGAAGGCAAAAAAGAAGTGAAATGGATTCATGTGCTCAAAATGAAAGGTAAATATATGCTTAGCTGTTAGCCATTGCCAACATGTACACTCCATCAGGGGCTAATAAAGCAAAAAGAAAAGGGAAAAAAAAAAAAGCATAAGAGGCAACAAATGTACATCCATAACAGCTGGATATGTGGAGGAAATGGCTATGATATTGATTTTGGCATGCTGAGAGTGGTGTCTGGCATAGTAGATCCTGTAGTTGAGTGATGGCAAACAAAGAATGTTTACAAAGAGGTTCAATGACAAATATATATATGGCTATAACTGAGACTTACCATATTAGGGAGGTCTACCATGTATTTCCTTTGTTCAAGTGGCATGTGGTGCAGCCATAGAACCCATGCCTGTTACTTTCAGCTAATCACAAGTACTGGTAGTAGTATTCATTGCCTGCCTGCCACCATACTACATTTCCAGCAATCCATTTGCTTAGTTTTGCTGTCCAAGTAAGACAAAGGCTGTACTTTTCAAATTTCTTGGATTCAGTTTTCACATATATGATTCAGCTCAATAATGACACACAAATAAATTCACTTCCAAAAGTGGTCCAATAGGCAAACTACCAATCCTATAGGAACTATTGAGTTTATGATACCTGGCAAATCTGCACAAGCACTGAGATGGTTTGTTGGTGCTTGTCAAAAACATGGTAGTATTGGCCACAAGGTGTGGGATTGTAGTGAGGATGTGGCCAAGTCAAGATGTCATAGGTGTTAAGGGTCAGGAATGGTTAATGAAAGGCAAGATACATATATAATGATAATGATTGACCATGGGTATCCAGAAGTCCCCATCAGATAGTATAGAAGAATACACACCAGTCAGGATGTCCTGATCAAAGGAGATAAGCAAAGTTGAATGACACTGCAAATGTAATGACAACAACAAATGTTGCCCAGATATACCTGCAGAGCCACCCAATGCAGCTCCAGTTTAGCATATGAGAATGGGGGGAAAGGCTGCTATACAGAACCCATTGGTCATATATGAAACATCAACAGGAGGTGTTGAAAGCATGGATGAGGTTAGCTGCAGATGTGTTAACCAGAGGGGGGCTTAGGAAACTCCAGATAGTGCAAAGGAATGTGCATAACATATCTACATCAAGCCAGATAGCAAGCCCATTGCTGAGTGAAATAGAGACACCATATGGACACACTAATACAAGGGTTGACAACAAGGTCATTCTCACATGCCCAGATGCTGGAATTGAGGGGGAATTTGGCTAGATTATGTCAAGATGTGTTGAAAAATAGCATGATTGTGTGGGAGAAATCAATGTTGGCATTGATGAAGGAGCCCACTACCTTTCATAAGTCACAAATGACTCATCTGAACCACCTGATGATACCACAGAACAATTGGACACACCTTGAGAGTCAAGTATAAGAAGTGGATCAGGTTGTTTAGCTGCAAGCTTATACACATTGGGAATGGAACAGATATCTCAAGAGAGTCAGGTAGCATTAATGGTACTGGAGACAGGCTGATTAAATGACAGAGCCTGTCAGTAAATAAGGCCAAGTGTTTGGAGCCCAAGATGACAGAGTACTCTCCTACCAAGTTAGTGGCAGTTGAACAGAGCAGAACAACCATTGGTATGACAATTTTAGCAGCACTAGAAGATCATGAGGCTTTTTGAAACTTGCCAATGAACTGTTAAACATACTAGAACTTGATCATCATTAATTAGGACAAACAAAAGAAATGTACTCACCTTGAGGAGGTCCAGTTGGGTTGGCCAAACTGGAATATGATAGTGGTATTCCAAACAGCCCAGAGGTTAAGTTGAATAGTGGTTTCAGTAGCTTCATGAAGCCCCCAAGTCAAGTAGATGGACTAGATGGCCATATGGGCAAACTGGGTGAGTTGTGAGACGTCAAGGCCAATAGATTATGCCAGTACAATGTAGATGATATTGAAAAGACTGTGAGATGATTCCAGATGAGTAGCAACAATGGCAGTGAAACAAACCTGCCAAATCAAGTATGGGGCTAAGATACCATCTAGGCAAGTAGATTGGATCTGGAGTTGCTGTGGGGTGATTTGAGACATGAAAGTGATGGAAATGGCAACCATACAAGGAGGTGGACTGATGAGAGTGGTGCAACAAGCAGCACACACCATGACTCAAAACAAGTTGGAATGAGACTGCTAGCTGTAGATGCAGTGAATCAGAGCAAGTGGTACAAACTTAAGACAATCAACATACCTAGGCCACCACCACCACCTCCAAACGATTCTAGGTGGATGTTTCGAGTGCTAGTTGATACCAGTCTTTCCTGTCCTCATGCATCAGTCTTCACAATAGAGTGGAGTCCAGTTTTTGCTCATTGTTTTTCTAGTGGGCTTTAATCTTGGTAGTAATATTTGATATAGGAAGAAATATCAATGATGTCAACAATGAGTATGATGATAATAGTGTATCAGGAATGGTGGAAATGTTATATGCACCAACAAAGGATCAGGGAAAGTCTGAGCTACAAGCTCTGTTAATGACAGTGGATCCTACTGTTTGGATAAAAGCAACTGACTTGTGCTGAAAGATGAAATGAAATGACATCTCATGCTTGCACATTAAACATGATGTTATGATTCATGCAGATATTCTTTTTCCTCTTCTTCTTTGGACTTTATCTTTCTTTCCAGCCACTATGATCTCATTTCTTTCCATAAATCTAGATTTCATATAATGCTGAGCTATACCCAATCATTCCTTTCTTAGATATTCCTATGCATTTCCTCTCATTCAGCCTTGCACTATTTATTCCTTTCTTTCCCTCACCATCACAGACTGCCTCATTGATCACAGCACTACTTAGGATAACTCTGTAGATAATGTCTTCAGGCCACCTCAGTAGTATATATACCTAGCTGCCATGTACATTATCCTCAAGCAATTCCTACATGGGTTTTTACCTTCACTTGTCTTATCTCTGTCCTTAGTTCTCAAGGGAACAATGCCCCTTGCCTTCTACATTCTTGATCACTTCAGTATAGTGGATCCTTGATTGCTTGTTAGGCAAACCCCTTGATTTCCAATATTCTAACTATCCAACCCTGAAATCCTTGAACTCTTGTTTACAACCATGATCCCAAAACTATTCAACTTGTTCCTGAGCATGTCAGCTCTTATAACTCGTGTAATTGTTTCTTTGGCTAGGTAATCTAGGTCTGGAATCTTTGTCCCTCCACCCCTTTGACTTGTACAGGTGATCCTACCAAGTTTTGCTTGTTCTTACCTAGGCCAAGTGAAACACATGACAGCAATTGGTAGCCCCTTGAATTTCACCTCAAACCTTGAACTTTGCATCTAGCTGGAAAAATAGGATGTCTCTGAAATGAATTCTCCACCAAGGTGTGACCCTGAGTACTGGTTTTACATTAATAAATTGTATACACAAGCTACTCACAACCATGCAACCAATAGCAGGAAGATTGGAATGAATGTCATACCAAAGTCAAATCCCACATCTTTTCTGGCTGAGGACTATAGTAGAAATTCGCTCCAATGTGTTGGACTTGTGCAATTCATTTATGTAATAGATATACCATCACTACTCAGCTCTGAAATTTTAGGATTACCAACACCAGAGCCCACAAGCAGTTCCATTTTCTAAGACCTGCTCTCAGTTTTCCTCTACCAGAAGCTAAAAGTTTGAGGGCATTAAGGAGCTGTGTAAATGGGTTTGTAGTGCAGCTATGACAATAAATGATGAAATTTGTACAAGTTCCTCAGATCCCATGTAATGTGTCATAGCAGCTTATACTTAGTTTACTACATCAATCCTTTTTTCTTCTTTATGATGACTATTAACCCTCAAGTTCTTCTCGTCACTATATACATTCAGGCAGCTCTTAAGGGTGTGACCCATATAGTTGAGCCAACAGAGACCTAAACAATATGGATGTGGGATAAGCTCAACAAGGAACCAGTATATATATAGACTTATCACTTGTGAATCACATACACTAATGATCTACTCAGGCCAAGGGTGGAAGACCCAGTGCCAGCTTTTCCCATCCTTCACTTTGAAAAGCCTGAGCTGGATGTTGCTTTATCACTATGCCAAAAGGATAATGCTTAACACATTGAAGTTCAGTGAAGTGCAGTGGGATAATCCACCAGTCACAGGAGGACACTACTTGGATATTCCACTTGATGCCTGCTGGAAGTCACAGAGGATAATCTCTGGTGAAACATGCCACCATCCTCAGATATGTCCTTTCATCCAATATCCTTCAATTACAATGTTATCTTGTATGATCTTTAGTTCCTCAAGTAAACAGACACCAGATTCCACATGGGATAAGCCAGTCCTCATTGGGATGCTCCACCATGGACTAGGACTAGAGAAGGTATCAGCAACCTGGGATGCAAAAACTGGACTTTGGCAATCAGAAACACTATGCAAATTGAAGATGGTGAGTGCTTGATCATGTTTTGTAATATATATGTAAACCTACAGTTACTAGTTCTGACCTCAGAAATCAGTACGTCAAGAGTGATCAAGAGGCATTCAGAAATTGAGGACAGTGAAGATCCTCTTCTAAAAAGCACAGGAAAATACTAAAATCAACGGAAGATGATGAGCAACGAGAAAAATAAAAGCATCAATCAAGCTGGATCATCTACTGGTCTATCCAAGATAATCACTTTGGCTTACTTAAACATGACTGTTGTCCTAGTTCACTGCAGGACCTGCATGATAAGTGTCATGATATTCTTTTCTTCTTAATCATCCTTGCTTACTATCATTGGTACAATCCAATGCTTCTCCTTCAACAGAGTGCTCTAGCACATACAATGTGTTCATCACATACCCTTATTATTGTTCTTATTATTGCTTTCATTGCTTTTGAATACTCTTTGTTTAGTTATGAATGTTCCATGACATTCTATGACCTTCTATTGGCATATTATAAGCCTAGCTACATTGTCTCATGTACTTTAGCTTAGTTCTACTCAATCTACTTTGACTTCTTTGCTCCTCTCATCATAACTTGCTACCTCTTTGATGGGCAGACTTATTTTTAATCCCATTATCTATACTTCCTAGACCACTGAGTCCTTGACCCTCTGGTGAAGTACTAATTTCTACCTTGAACCCTTGACCTTGTGCTCATTCCTACCTAAACTAAGCATAACAATGAGCTGATAGAGCATGTCAGCCAGATATCAGATAGAATCACAGAACTAGAAGAAAAATACTAAACTTGAGGAAGAATAGCACAAGCTTATAACCAGAGTTGTGAACTTGGAGTTTCAAATTGGCTGGCTGGGGGGATGAATAGCAAAAGAACATGAAGTTGTTATACATATATCCATTGTGCATATAATTTATTATTCCTGGAAATACCTACTGTACTAGAAAACAAATTGAAAAATCTGAATCTCAAGGTTCCACTTCCAGAATACCCAGAAGGTATTTCTAGAATATCTAGAACATCTAGAAATAAGTAATGAATCATTTTAATATCTTGAATCCACTTGTGTTTTTATAATGAATTATCTGCCAATGTAGTGTTGTTTCCTGTCATTCTATCATTTCTGCTGGTCAGAATTCATTTCATACAAAATATCATACAATTATTCTCATCCCATACCTTACTCCTATTCACTCCCACTTTCTTCTCACAGTAACACAGCACTACACCCTTTTATACTATGACATTTTTCTTTTCCTTGCTATCAAGCTTATATTCACTATATTTGATATTATAATTTTTCTACCAAATGTCTGACAGGTAGTCTCACATAATCCCACAATTCCTACAGTTTGAAACTTGTTCTGTATGATGTTCCATAAGACTCCATGATTTTACCCTGTATTTTTCCCATCCCTTCCCTCTATCAACTTAAAAACATGACAAACAGTTATATATATCTAAAGTGATATGTTCCAGTGCTCACACAATGGTCCCCAGCTTTACCATGCCTACACATACTTCTTTCCTATACTCAATAAATATTTTCCAAAGAATTGTTAAAGCCACTCCTTGTGAAAAATATGTATCATTCTGCAATATAGACACATGAGGTGCCAGTGTGCCATGCAATTCCTCACCTTTAAACCACCTACTTCAGATAAGCACAACCATTACTATCCTAGAACAAACAAGACTGCTCATCAGATACAATTTTCTCATCTTTAATACTCTTCTTTAGTAAACAAATAAAAAGTTGGACTCATTGTCCATGCAACAGCTCTTTTTTAATTAGAAAGACACCATCCAGCTATTGCTGTTGCCCAAGTAGTCTATGACTATGTAGTTTCAGCAGTGGAAAGTGACAACCCCATAGTAACCAAAATGTTTGCTTGTAGTTCAAGATCTTTTATGTTCTGAACAACAAATGGCATATGTGATTCAAGCTTCCCCAACAGGGACTTGATATCCTATCCAATAGTAAATCATTCCATGTTCTAGGGAATGTATATGAATTCTAAAAATAAACAATCATTGAGGCTTTTGAAATAAAGTGTTGATGTCTTCTAGAGTGAACACCCCACAATCATCATATGGTACATATTCAGCTCCAGTGCATCATTCTATTGATGCCCTGGATCAAAAAGCATGCATTTCATTATAATCCCAGTCTCTGAATTCATTTTATTGCTTTATCTTTTCCATTAGTGTCTTGAGTTTAGCCTAGTTTTGGCTCAGCTCCTCTATTTTAGTGGGAACTGTATAAACCTTGCCATCAATAATCTTCATGGATGAAGTTTTACCTTCTTAGTGTCTGTAATGGGATGGATCACACAAATTGCCCACAATAATCATAAATCTTTTGGTTGAACACAATTGGCTCAAGGTTGAGATCTGTCAACAGCACATGTTTTACCACCACCATTTCTGACCAACTTTTCTGCAAAGAAAAGTTATATCTATATAAGTTTGCAGAGTAAAATGAGATGTTCATGTGAATTCCCACATCCATGACAAAATCATGTCCTGTGATTCTGGGACTATCAGCTTGTTTTTCAGCCTGTACTCTGTGATACTGGATGTATTTTTGTAACTCCTGTATGACTGCACATAGCTGACATTCCTGTCTCTTAGGATTCCAGTTCCAGTTTTAGTAATGCACCTCATTCATCCATCCCTTTCTATTCTCCTAGAGGGGTTTGCTCTGCCCTAAAATTGCACAAATCTCTGGGAAGAGTTTCCATTGGAACCAAGTTTCTTCTGATAGCTAATAGATCAAGCTATACATTCTTCTGATGTTTCCAGGACCAAACTGCAAACCTTTAAAACCATCATTACTTGCCACAAACACTTACTAATACATATTTCTGTCTTTTATCTCAAATACTGGCATTAGAAGCCAGTCAAAACATACCACCATAAAATTCTGTTGGGCACGAAGAAAAAAATATAGCATGTGGTTTTATAGCCATTGGAATCATCCTATGGTCAGAGACCAGCCAGAAAAGCAGTGGTACTTATCTGAGGTCTTCCCATGTTAATTTCCATGAGTCTTTTCCATTCATCTAAAATTATATCAAAGTCTCTCATAAGCATATCCAACAGTTAATTTGACTAGACAAAGCAATAGGCTTTCTTTCCACTGATATCTCCTGAAGCTATTCATCTGGAAGTCACTGCTGTTTTCAAGCTTTGTTAATGGCTTTGAGATGGAAAGGATGATTCCTGGTAATTCATGTAGCTGAAACCAGTGAAAATCACTTGTCATAAAATCATATGTTGGATATTGTGGGACATGGCTCATGTAAACTGCTTCTTGTAATCTTACTATGAATTCTTCCAGCTTCCTATCACTCTCATTTTTTAGAGGATATGAACAGTGTTTCTCTCCATTTTATATATGATCAGCATCATTGACTAGAATGGAACCAAAAACAGTGGTAACCTACCTTACAATGGTTTGTTGAAAAAAAAAGTCTTAGCTTCCTAACCCAATTTCTCATAAGGTTCTCCAGTTTCCTGACATCATGGACATTTAGCCCCATTTTTCAATGTTAGATTAATAACCACTTTATCTTTCACCTGTCTCATCATACATTCAGAAGTCCCTCAGTCCCATCCTTGGCTGGATCTGATCCAAATCTTGCACAATGGATATTCCCTGGCTGATTTTCAATCTCAAATGGTGCTGAGGGCACAATATTCATACCTCTCCTGTAGTGGGCAACTAAAACTGGTGATGTCCCTGTCCTTGGTGCAGATGTCAATGACAGCCCTGAACTGATCAGACAGTTCTTCCAGAATGTCCACAACAGGCACAATTGAGTTGATACCTGTGATGTGTTCCTGTTGAACAACTCATACAGGATGTACCAATACATGGGGGCCCTGGTCAACAAAATCAGATAGTGATTGACAACAAGCATGAAGATAGATGGACCTCTACTGCAAGCTCAATGTGGACAATCCACTTGCTCAAACTGGCCCTGAGTGTGTCATGCCACTAATACCCCTCTGTGAAGCCAATAACACTGCTGAACCAATTGTCATGCAGGATTGTTTGGATCCTGGTAGGCTTTAAACAGGGCTTGCCAAGCATGCAGAGTTGAAGGAATTGTGAGCATGCTGGACAGCATTCCAAGAAGGGGAGGAGTCCTTGAGCTTGTAGAGCTTTCGCAAGCTGGGTGGTTATGCAGGCACTGGTGAAAGGCATGCATATGCTGAAGGGGGTGGTTACTGGTGGCCTCTGAGGTAAGCCTTGGAGGGGAAATGTGTCACAGTGCTGCACTATGAGCAGCAGGTGGGTGTGGTTGTTACTGAACAGGCCAAGGAGCCCAGCGCTGCTGAGGGACTCAGAACTGACTGGGATTTCCCAACAGCCCACCTTGTCAAACATGCTGCTGCTGATATATGTAAGAAAGGTGCTGCATGGAATTGCCCTAATGAAAGCATGCATGGTCCATTGAAAGAGGCTTATCAAGTTCAGTCTAATGGTAAGGATGTTGCTGGTCAGGTATATATTTAATTCCCATCATATATGTTTTCCTTATTGTCAAAAGATTCTTCGAGTTGATCATCACAAGTTGGCTACAAAGCTTATTCATATGCATGTGGAATATCATGGCACATGGATGTTGGAGGAGATAATCAAGAGGATGTCATGATTGACACGGAAGCTCCAGCCCAAGGCATTATTGATGGACCTGGTGATTGTTGCAACATACAGCTTGGCTCACCATGTCCACCAGCTCTGCTAGCAAGTGTTGAAAGTGATCAAGAACAAGCTAGAGATACTCGATTCAACCCATGGTGTGTCATAGTGATTACATCGATGCTCAATTCGGATCGTTACGCATTATGTATTCTGCTAGTGGTCGTGATAACTGCAGTTGAGGGGATACAGAATCTTCCAAACGGAGCAATCAGGCTGGAAGCGTATTCTCGAGTATAAAAAGTCAATTCTTGGGTCGCCCACTGTATCATCGCCATCCAAATCATTCCCACACATTCTGGATTATTCCTCCGTCTTCCAAGTTAACTGACTACGATCCATCATGACTACGATCCATCAAACCCTTCGAGTGTAGATTGCATGGGCATCATGATGATCGTTTTGGTTCCAGAACAGGAGAAATTTTTGATCTTGACTACATTGATGGCTCAGAAGGAGAGGATGACGATGACGAGCAATTTTGAAGGGTTATTGCATCCCCTCCTCCCAATGCTGAGGCTCACGAGCTACGAAAGGTAAGCTATTACGATGCTCTGAGGAGTCGGACATGACTCAAACAATGGTTTCCTGAAGGCGCTTGCATTCGCACAGCAGTCGTACATGGAAGCGCATGAAAGGCTTCTTTCTGCTAAACGAGAGTTGGCAAGGGTCTCAGCAGCAATTCCTGCCAAGAAGCGTGGCCGAATCCTCAACAGATCGGAGGAATTGGATAGTTGGATTGCGAAGGAGGCAAAGAAATATGTGATGTTGTATCATTTCTGGGTGATCGATGGTCTCTTTCCTGTTGGTGAGCATCCAGACTCATCGATCTGTGAAGTCCGGCATGTTGAGCATCCAAGGAGAGTAGACTTGATGGTGCGCTGGTAGAATTGTACAACATGATCCCACAAGACCTGGGCGACCATGACGACATATAAACAGCTTGGGTCTGTGGTGCAACTGTTTCTATTAACTAAAACTTTCGGTCTCTAAGTTCACCCCATTATTAATTTTATCCAGTGCACACTCAACCAAGAGTGTTCAAATATTCTCAAGAGCATCAAAGATGTGGCATCAATCATCTTTAAATCTCTGTCTCGATACTGCTACCGGGTAAAGCGGCTGGCCGGCAGTACGATCAGACCTTCCTGCGATTGTTAAAGAAGGACGGGCAAGAGTATACCGCTCTTGCCCCAGTCCTGTTTATGAACGATAAACAGTTGTTACCGGGTCAGTTTTTGCAGACTGAGATTGTCCAACAGGCAAATTGCGGTCGTACGCTGCATGCTAACTTCTCTAAATTTCATGCAATTAGATCATTCGTCTCTTTATTTTTGGCAAGTCATCCCTTTTGGAGGTGAAACGTGGACGACCTAAGACTAGCGGGGAGCGGATGTTGACACATGAGAAGGAGCTTCAGCAAGTTGGTCCACAAACTCAGATCAAGTGTCTCGACGAGTATGAATTCTACCTACAAAGGCTACTGAAGCGTTCAGCATGGGCTTTGGAGACGATCGACTTTCATAACCGTGGGATCTTTGGTAACGCAGCCATGACAATAGCAGGTTCAGCTGCGGACAACCAGGTTCCAGCACCTCAGAATTGTACCTGGGAAGGAGAAATGTTAGACGCAATGGACAATGATTTAGTAGATTCTGTTGCGTTGTCCGGAAGTCTCTGTCCGAGGCAGCCCTACAGTTCAAGAAGCTTGTACCTCGCTCAACGCAAATGCAACATCAACTCTGTCGGTACATTCCAATGGAACTGACCCGACTACTGCTGGTACTACGGGACTCTCAGCAGTGGCTCGGCTTACAGTCGATGTCGCTCAGATGATGAGTGTAAGCCGTTCAAGCTCAACTGGCTCAAATGCCACAACTCAAATCATACCTGGAGCATCTGAATTGACAACTATATCACTCTCTCAAGCTCGCCGCACCTCCTCCCGAAGGGCTGTGGTGGCAGAACCGGCAGAGTCACAGGCGTCTTGAGTGTAGACCTGCCAATGATGATATGGCAATTGCACCGGTGGCTCCATATGTGCGGCCGACGAAGACTCGTCGTGGTGGGGGACGACGAGGCAGGAAAGCTACTGTGAAATAAGCTATATATATACAGTTATCATGTTCTCATTGACAATCTTTTAATCATTGCTACCTGATTTTGGAGAACATGTCACAATGTCACTCACACTGGCCTGCCACTTGACCTTGTTGATTTGTAATGATAGAACTGCTTCCCTGAGAAGGAATTGAGGCTCCGCTACAATGATAGTGATAAGCACTGTTGGCAAAGGAAAATGTCCCTAGCTTCATACCACCACCATCTCGATGTTCTTATACTGCTCCCATTGCCCATAACTCCTGGTATCCCCAACAATGGGCAACATTTAAATGGTAAGTCCATTTTGTTTGAGCTCACTATCTAGACTGATGGTGATATGTCGTTTCTAGCTGCCCTGGACTTGGTTGCATTTCTGGTGTTTCTCAACTATATTATGGGCCATGGTGGGTTTTCCCTTGGATCATGCTTCCATTAATAGCTAATGATGTTGCAGTTTCTAGGCTGATGGCCATTGACATTCAGCAATTCATTGATTCTGGTTGAAAAGGTGTGTTTGCTTTAACTTGAATAACATCTCATTAACAAATCCAGTTCAGATTTGTTTTCTAGCCACTTGTGCTACTTTGCTATGAATTCTTCAATGGCATTGTATTCCATTTTCCCCTCTTCTACTATCCACTTTGTATTGTAATGAAGAAAATTGTGATTTGTTGAAATAATAGTGTAAAATTTTATATTTGACAACTCTGAGATTGATATAACTCAATGTAAATATGCTGGGGCAGGACGAGGGACTGATGACAAAGGACAGCATGCACAATCACACGCACAATCACATGCACTCCCAATGGTTCTATAAATTTCTTGGTTGGTGAAGTTGTGGAAGTTGCTTACTGGGTCTGGGTTTGTCGCATTAGCTAGTCCATTGGTGGCTTAAATGGCAGTTTCAAAAATGATGTGTATACGATTTCACTTTCTTCTTATTCTGTTGGGGTTGAGTTGGTGAGTGTTTTGTATGGAGATTCATAAAAATAGAGTGGGCTGAGCTCCGTCAGGTATTTGTGTGGGATCCAAATGTTGCCTCATCCAACTTCCGCCAGATATCATTCCCAAGTTCCAGTTCGTCTTTCCCACCTGGTGTGTGAACTTAAGTCCCTTTCACCTCCTATATACTCGAGAATTAGGTGATCATAGATATGTCATTTCGCTTATACTATGGGTCTGATTCATTGGAGGGTTGTTTTGGTGCTCATTAGCTTGAGGGATCACCATCGTTTTGCAGAAGGGGAAGGTTTGATGATGGGGACAATTTCCTGGTGTTGGAGACAGATATGTTGAGCGGGTCAAGATGTAGTTAGGGTTCTTGCACAGTGAGTGAGGTATGACTTCATATGGTTGAATAGCCGCTTCATCATCTGTTCTAAGCAAAAGACATTATTGTGTGTCTTGCGAAGCTCTTGGTGGTGCATAAGGTTGGGACATGGTCTATGAGGAGGATAGTACATCTGCCATCTTTCGAGCTTCCTTTATTAACCCATATGACTGACCAGGGATGCATCATGTTAGCTTTGTTGTGGGAGTCTGGGTATACTAGAGTCCATCTGCTGTTAGTTGGGATTGAGGTTATGTTGCTTGTTGCTTCTTCTTCAATGGCAGCGATATTGTATTCAATAGTGTTGGTTTGAGATCATGGAGGAGGTGGTAGGGAGGCATGTCAATTTGTGGTAATCAGATGCAATTGCTGACTGAAGTCCACTGTTAGAAACTGAGAGATTGAAGGCAGTAAGTTCCGACTGATAATTTGAGTGGGAAACATAAGGAACAACGCGCCACATAGCACTACAGTAAAAGAGCTCCTAAACATGGGCTGATGACAAAGCACAATCCCATGCGCAACATGGCTGGGGATGATGGTGAAGGGGAGCAGAGGGCAGCGCTGAGGGGATCCGTGAACATGCATGTGTTCATCGAAGTCAGTGCACTCCAAGAGAACACTGCGCTTTGTAGTCGGATTGTACAATGTCCACAGCATGTGGTTCTGCACGTCACATGTGGTTGTGTTGCATATGATTGTACATGCTGTGCTTTGTCATCAGCTCCTCTTGTTCATGAGCTCTTTCACTGTGGCGCTATTGTAGCGCATTGTTTACTTCTCTTTTCCGCTTAGATTATCAGTCGGAGTTCACTGTCTTAGCTTCCTCAGTTTGTCACAGTGGACTCCAGAATTCAGCCTGCGATTGCGGCTGATTAACAGGTTATGAGCCCTGCGCTCTAGCCGCTTCGATTCGGATCAAGCGCCCTTCATGCAAGCCCCTCATCCAAAAACCCCTCTGCGAAATTTCCCTCCCTCAAAAAGCCCCTCATCCATAAGCCCCTCTGCGAAAATTTTCGTTCCTGCCCCACCCACCATGTCCTCCGACCCATCACAACACTCCCACAACATCCAGCTACTCTCCGGCCCCAACTATGTCACCTAAAAGGAGCAAGGAGATGAATTCGGCCCTGTTTCGCTTCAAAGCTCGTCAATGGGAAAGAGATCGCCCGGACACTGCAGGCACTGAGCAGCCTGCCTGGAACATCAAACAGGACACAGAATGGTGTAGCTGAGCATGCAAATCATATATATTGAGAGGTACCAATTACTACACACCTGCAGTCCACTGTGAGAAACTAAGGAAGCGAAGACAGTGCGATAGAGAATCACTGGAATGAACCCAGCCCAAGAAGTGAACAAAAGTCCTTCTTCACCCTGGGTATGAAGCCTTGTGATTGAATGAGCAAGCATCCGCGAAGTGAGTGTGAAAGAAGGGGAAATTAATTGCTTGTCTACCCATGTCCCTCAGCCAGTACCACCGGAGATCCAGGTGCTTCATTCTCCCATGGTGTTCAGGATGCTTTGCACCCTGAATCGCCAACTGATTGTCTATATGAAGGGTCGAAGGGCCACTGAATCATGGCGAGTCCAAGTTCCTGCAGCATTTTGCGCATCCAGACAATCTCCTTGCCAGCCTCACATGCAGCAACATGCTCAGCCTCGGTGGTAGAGGGAGCAACAATTGGTTGCCCCTTCGGCATCCATGGGACGACGCCAGTGCCGATCTTGACAATATATGCGCTGGTGGACCGTCCAGTGTCCTTGCAACCACCATGGTTTGCATCGGAGAAGGTGGTGAACGGCTCAGTAGAAGCAGGATCAGGCGAATATGTGGTACCATAGTCCAGAGTGCCCTTGATATAGCGAAAGAGGTGGGTGCTTGACAGCATTCCAATGGGTGACCCTGGGATCGGATGTGAAGGAGGTGAGCTGACCAAGTGAGAATGCGATGCCCAGGCGACTGGTGCAGGCAAGATACTACAGTGAGCCAACAGCTCCACCATAGTCAATGGACCGCATGAATGCATTCCAATGAGCAAGTCCTGGATCAGAAGTGAATGAGGCAAGCTGACCGACTGACAATGCGATCTCTGGGCGACTGGTGCAGGCCAGATACTGCAGTGATCCAACAGCACCACCATCGTCAATGGAGCGCATTAAGGCTTGCTCCTCCGGTGTTTTGGCAGTCTGAGCATGCGAGAGACAGAGACCAGGATCCATCGGGGTCTGGACAAGCTTGCATTCAGCCATGTTGAAGCGCAGAAGCATTTCAGTGCAGTATTGAGCCTGCCAGGTGGTCAAAGACCGATTGGGGCCACCACGAACGATCTTGATGCCCAGGATCTCAGTGGTTGGCCCTAAGTCACGCAGCTTGAAGTGCTTGCTGAGGTCTGCAATCTGAATAAGACTGAATGAAGGCTAGCGATTCGAGGGGTGGAGCCCATCCTGCGATTCCAGCGACCCACCTTGCCTTGTGCCCATAGAGTGCCTTCTTCAGCAGACATACTGTCTGCTTCGGATCTCCCTCAGCAAAGCCCCCATATAGACGTCGCAGTCCATCTCGCCATTTAGGTATGCATTGGAGATGTCGACAGGCCAGAGATGGAGGTCATGAAGCACAGCCAGGGCAAGTGTCCAGGACTGTGGGCGCAAAAAAGACTTCCAGAAACTCGAATCCAGGACGCTGGGAGAAGCCCTGGGTAACAAGGCGTCCCTTGCAACGCTCAACGGAGCCATCAGCACGGAACTTCTTGGTAAACATCCACTTTGAGCCCATGACTGGGCGATCCTTGGGCCGGTCTACAAGTGTCCAAGTGCCAGGTCTGGCAATGCCTGAGGGACTAAATCTGGTGTCGCAGGTTCTGTGTCCTGTTTATCTACAGGTGGAGCGACAGGAGCGAGAGGAGGGCCCCCCGCAGGATGCAGAACCACGGGAGGATAGAATCATCGTCATCGTCAGCACGCTCCGAGATGATACTGTGCTGCGTGGTCGGATTGTAGAATTTCCACCCCTTGTAGCCCTGTGGGTATCCAATGAAGACACACTTCTCATAGTGAGGGTGTAGTGCGGAACGCCTATCCTTCTGTATATGCACGTAGGCAGTAGATCCCCAGACACGAAGGTGGGACACATCCGGTTTGCGCCCATGCCACAACTCAAATGGCGTCGCATCATTCAAGGCAGCAGTAGGGCACCGATTCCAGACATGAACCAGGGAGGACAGCGCTTCGCCCCAAAATGACATAGACAGTCCAGATTCCTGGAGCATGCGGTGATCCGCTCTGAGAGACCACGGTTTCCACGCTCGGCCACTCCATTTTGCTGCGGACGCGCACGGACAGTGTGTTGCCACTCGATACCACATTCCGTCGTGAATTTGAGCGTGCCATTGCTCATGTATTCGCCACCCTTATCATCGCGCAATGTTCTTACGCTCGGTCTGGTTCTCAGCGACCGCTTTGAACTGCTTGAATGCCTCGAAAACATCGGGCTTAGCTCGAATGGGCAATACAAAGCGGTATCGCAAGTAATCATCAATGAAAGTAACCCAATAGTGGTAGCCTGACAATGTGGGATATGGCACATGATGGACATCTAAGTGGACAAGCTCAAGAGGGCGGGATGCGCGAGACGAAGAGCTTGGGAATGGATTCGCGCTCATATTGCCAGCAAGGCATGTGGTTCGCATATGCGATGCTGAGTGCAACTCCATCCCAATCACCAAACTGCGATCAACAAGCTCCTTCATGTCGGCGATGTTGTTGTGGTGGGCGAATCTGCGATGCCAGAGGGACAAGTCTATGGGCACTGTGGTCGCAGGGCAAGCATGCTCAGTCGCCGCCTCAGTCACACCATCCAAGCATTGTGGCTATTTATGTTGGCGACGAAGAGTGGTGGCCCAGATGCACGAGAGAACATCATGGGCGTTGCATTGATATGTACGACATGTTAATCAGCTGCAATCGCAGGCTGGAGTCCACTGTCAGAAACTAATATATTGAGGGGTATCAACTGCTACACACCTGGAGTCCACTGTCAGAAACTAAGGAAGCGAAGACAGTGAACTCCATAATCTAAGCGGAAAACAGAAGTAAACAATGCGCCACAATAGCGCCACAGTAGAAGAGCTCCTAAACAAGAGGGGCTGATGACAAAGCGCAGCATGCACAACACAATCACATGCAATGTGCACAATCACATGCATGCAGAATCACATGCAAGCGAAATCACATGCAACACGACAATGGATGAGTGGCGAGTGAGATGTAGGACAGTGAGCAAATTATTTTGGAGATCAGCGACGTGTAGAACATTTGTAAACTCGACCGCACGACTCCTTTTCCCATCTATCATTGGATGGAACACGACAGACCCAACTCCAGCTGAATAGACGACAGTGTTGTTCGCGAGTTTGAACGGAACGCGTTTTAGGGTATGGTTGCGCTGCCGGTGGCGATGAGGCGTCATATGAGAAGTGGCGCCTGAGTTTGCATTCCAGGCGTGGTCAGCAACGAGTTGGAGTGGAGGGAATGGATCGGAAGGGTCACTGGAACGAAGACTTGCATTTCCGGCCTTCTCAACGACCTCTGGAGTTCCTGAGGGGGTCCCAGATGTGGCCTGTGCCTGCTCAGCCTTCTTGTCCTTGTTCTTCTGCGACTTGTAGTACTTCTTGGCGCGCTGCAGCGAGTAGCACTTGCACTGACGGTGGCTCATCTGCTCGCAGAAGGCGCAGGAGTCTGGGTTGCAACCACAACTGGATGAAGAGGCAGAGAGTACAGGCCTTGACCTTGACCTTGTCCTTGTCGAGATCTGTGAGGAGCACAAGAGAGGGCACAAAGTGGTCGTAATCCTGGCCAAGGGAGCGAATCATGGCCATGCAGGTGAGCTCGTCGTCCAGCTTCGTGATCTCAATGGAGGCACTGCGGAGATCCTTGATCTGGAGCATGAACTCCTCGAATCTTGTAGCGAGAGCTGGGAGCGGCTCATCAGGATGCTTCCGTATGTTGAGAAACCATCATAGGTGACAAAGTGACTGCTGGCCTTCTGTTGGACAAAGACCTGCTTGAGCGCAGCCCAGGCCTTGGCTGGATCGTCCTGATCTGCTCGGATGTGAACTCACTGGTCAGGAGTAATGTTGAGCATGAGCTCGCTGGCTGCCTTGTCCTGTTTGACATCCCAGGCTGTCTGCTCAGCGCCTGCAGTGCTGGGGCGAGTCTCTTTCCCATCGACAAGCCTCCAGAGAGCCCTTTGGAGCGAAACAGGGTCTTCATCTCCTCTCCCCAGGTGATATTTCGAAGAGGGGGTTTTGGATGAGGAGAATTTGAGGGAGGGAAATCTTCGCAGTGGGGCTCTTGGATGAGGGGCTTTTGTGAAGAGGGGCTTGATCTGGATTGAAGCGACTAGAGTGCAGGGCTCATAACCTGTTAAGCAGCTGCAATCGCACGCTGGGGTCCACTGTCAGAAACTGATATATTGAGGGGTAACAATTACTACACACCTGGAGTCCACTGTCAGAAATTAAGGAAGCAAATACAGTGAACTCCAACTGATAATCCAAGCGGAAAACAGAAGTAAACAATGCGCCACAACGCAGTAGAAGAGCTGCCTAAACAAGAGGGGCTGATGACAAAGTGCAGCATGCACAATCACATGCACAACTCAAATCGCATCTAATGTGCACAATCACATGCAACAAAAAGGGGGGGAGGATGCATGAGGACAAAGGTATGTAGACTGCAGGAGCATGGGTGGGTTGTGTCCAAAATGAAGGCAAATAGAGGGCAACAAGTAATATGAGTGGAGGATGGTGGTGTGGGAACTATGGTGTATGTTCTAGAGCACTCTATCAAAGAGGAAGCAATCAGGTTAAGCCAACAATAGTAAGCATGAATGACAAACAAGGAAAGAATAGGGGTGATTCATAACACAATCATTGGGGTTGCCACTGATAAATGAAGCAAGGGTTACTTGATTACTGTGGGTGTTGTTCATCAGGCAAGGCCATCAAGGCCATTTTGAAGTGTCACACTTGTAGCAGATGTCCAACAGTGGACAAGAGCCAAGGTGATGCCTGAGGTCAGTAGAACAATCAGATGGATAGTGGAGGAAATCAGAGAAAGATGGGAAGAGGGTGGAAAAGAGAGGAGGTGTAACAATCATTAGGCTACAGATTTCTTTTTTGATGCCCTCCACAACATCAATATCTCAGACTCCAAGTTAGAGGCTCTCAATTGAATGGTTTTATAGGATCTGGAGGTCATTTTGAAGGCATGTGCTTGTTTTAAATTGTGATGCCTATAATGAGAATGACAACAAATCCAATGAAAATCAGGAAAATTGCTGCAAATGTGAGTGGAAATGGCATGGAATAAATTTGAATGCACACAACTCCAGCATAATGTGTTAAGGACCTCTTGGTAAACCAAATACAAACCTACAGAACTCAGGTTCCCTACTAGATTTGACATACTTTTAACACTGAACATTACCAGTCCAGTCCAACATTGGTGAACAAGGTATGCATAAACATCATATTCAGTTATACACACACATATACTAACAACACAAGCATACAGCTTTTGCAATTGTTGGTACAAGAGTGTTGCAAGTCTCTCTTTCCTTTGGTATAATGGTTAAAAGATCTTGAACTTGGCACTGGCAAACTGGACATCAAATATAGTGATGAAGAACTCAAAACATTGCATTCAAGAGTAGGGGAGTGATGTGATGCTAACATGAGACATATGGAATGAAGAGAACTTGGACCAAATTCACCACAAATAAATATTCAATACATCCACCACATCTCTCTCTCTTACAACTGTAACCTTCATCAATACTTCCTCAGAACATAACCACTCCATGTTGATATCATCATGCTAGACCCTTTTGGACAAAGATGGTCTTGGTCATGGTCCTCAAATGGAATGACAGAAAATCCCCATCTGTGATACTAATATTCAGTTCATGAAATGCTTACTGATGGTTTTAATAGGCATGGAGTACAAAATCATGTAGCCAAACATGCAATTGTCCTAGATGTTCACAAAGCCAACATTGGTCTGGATTCCCTTCAGCCTCTTCAACCAGACCTATATACTAATGTGGTCAAATGGAAGCCAGATATAACAAAGTCCACTAGCCTTTTATACAATGGCAATCATTGGTCCACCCATCTACATGAGGGGTCATTCCCAAGTTTATGTATAACACATGCATCAAATATTAGCAGGCTTTGGAGGAATGTGAGAAAAAGCAAGACATAATAGTGGCAAAAGGATGGAAGCATACTACCAGGCAATCAACTTCTCCTATCAGAAGATGGTACAGAATGGGATCTAACTGATTTATTTTCTTAATTTGGGATAGCATGATCTTGCACAAGATCATACTATTTTTAATGATTAACAAATTACATTCATAGCCAAAAAGATGCTCTGTTTAAAGAAGAACTCTTGGCTGGAAACAAGCTCTACCCAGCTATGAGAACTTATGAACCAGCACACTGAATATCATTAAGTGTTATTGAAAGTAAAAGAGACTCCAATGCAAGAAGGATATATCAATTTTGTTCTTCAAACAGATATATATGTTATCTACTGGAAAGATATCATCCAGGGTGTTGAGGCTAAGGTAAAGCATCCAACAGTTCCTACAGTTTAGCTTGCTTAGAGATATATATTCAACAATGCATGCCTGCCAAACACTATGCGTATAGAGATGGCCAATTGGAGCATGGACATCCTAAACAGCTGCTCAAGTACTATCCACTCCCAAACCAACTATTTCTTTCCATATTGGGACAACAACTGAAAAAAATTGTATCATTCAGAAGATAAGTAATGAAGAAAAAAACATACTCATATTTATTGATATTATATTAATTAATAGATCGCTTGGTGGATTGAACCATTAGGATGATCATCAGCAGCCACCAATATGGTCAAACCACCAATGGGTGGTAGAATCCTCCATGAAAGCATCCAATGTGATGATATTCATCTAGCAGATGACAACTTAGTGCATAAGATCATACATGCTTATAAATATATATAGATGTACAACACTCTATGGACACACAATCTCACCCATCTCACTGAAGCAAACTCATATGTACTTGCCATTATCTAAGAAAGGACTCAACATTAATATCAAAACACTATTACAACACCCATCAAATTCTCACATGAAAAGATACTCAAGTCTGGCTGACACATGCAAATGGTCACACTATAATTAGTTTGTTAGAAATGGCTAACATTAAAGATATAGATGATGACCTTACTGATCTCCACAGATCATTTTTCAACATAGTTGAATATGGCTTTCAACACACATACTTCTCCTGGCTAGATTCAAAAAGCATCAAAACCCTTTGATAAAGAAGCTGAACTTGACCTGTATTAGCAAGAAGTTCCACAATGTTCTCTTGGCTACTGATTTGGTTAGGAAAATTTATAAAGAACTAACAGAAAGGCTCTCAAAATGGATTGAAAAAAAATCTTGGAATGTGAACTTGGCCTGATGGTCTTGACAAGCAACTGGATGCAGAGCATCACTTGGAACTCCAGTTTGCATCTGCTGAGATCAATGAGAATGAAACCATAGAAAATCAAAACATTCAGCTTGGAACATATCCTAATACATATAAAGACAAAAAATTGTAAAAAGCTTGCACAGATTTCCAGTTGGCCTTGTCTGAGGATTTGAGTCTTGGTTTGGATGGGCTGGCAATCCTGAAGTCAGTGAAGGCCTGAGGGATTTCTTACAGGAAAAATTATTGGTATTCAATAATTCAACATTGATATATTTTGCTAGATATTAAAAGTGCACTCTAAATAGGTAATTTATTGGAAACAAAATCCAACTTCAGACTTTAATATAGAGAAGATCACCTGAGTAAAATGAACTTGAAGCAACTATATCCAATCAAAATGGTGGATGCAATAAGCAATAAGCAAGCTCATATATATTAGGTAGAGGTATTGGGTAAGGAGCTGGAAAAAATGACAATATTGCCAAACTACCAAAATGATAACTACATTGAGTGGAAGTCATTGAAAACCTAAGAGCAATCAAACAATCACAAATAATCTCTAACAGGAAATGATTCTTGCATGCATGCTATTGTGCAAGAACATGCCAAAGAGATGAGTCTATATGTATTGTATTGTATGTATATATATCTAATAATGGTATTCAAATGGCTTTATGAATGCTATAAAATTGAACTAAAATTTATGATTGACTATTCATCTGCTAATGGGCTGTGAATATTCAAAGTCAGTCCAGGTCAGTACACAGTCAAGACACTTTGTATAGAGTAGTGTAGATCTATGGAGGCATACATATATTCTAATGCTATTCCATTCATGGGCCAGTATATGTACAATCATTGATAGAAATATAATTTAATCTACATTCTTGTCCTCTATGCAATGCTCTTCCAATCACAGAAGAATGGGCTGCTGCAAAGGCTCATTGAGCTCAAGGCAAACACAATCGAGGAATGGATAAAATACTTACAATGAAGATCAGGCACTGATACAGAAAGTAATGATTTCCTGGGATCTGATGAAGAGACGGACATTATTCTTATCATCCCCACTTCCTCCCCCTCCCCTCCAACTTCTAATAGCAAATTTGAGTCTGACAATGACCTAGGGTCTTTAGATTTAGAAAAAATGACATGAACTCACTTCTATTGCCAATTGAAGATGATAAGGGCACTTGAAGATGAGATAATCAATGCTACATGCATCACCAGTGTGAATCCAGTGCCAATGCTGTGAGCATTGCAGCTGCATCTTCTTGAGCACATTGTACAGTTTTGACCTCAGAATTTCTGGAAAAAGCTGTGGGTTAATCCATAGGTATGTGACTGTATCCTAGATGCAATTAGCCACAATTTGATTTTCCAGTCATGGTCAAACTAGCAACAATCTTCTTGAGCACATTGTACAGTTTTGACCTCAGAATTTCTGGAAAAAGCTGTGGGTTAATCCATAGGTATGTGACTGTATCCTAGATGCAATTAGCCACAATTTGATTTTCCAGTCATGGTCAAACTAGCAACAAATGGCCATTGCAATCCAACTAGCTGTATTTCTTTTCTGCATTGGTTACTATGATAATATGATAACTCTTGAAGATATTGCACAATGGGCAGGAGTCAGTGGTGGTTCAGTGATAAACTCTACAAACCAGATAATGGTGGTAATTTTTAATGAACACAATCACTATATAACAATTCCTGTAGTGGATCCAGATGATGCCAGGATGACCCACCAGTGGGTTGAGGAGCAATCATGCCTGAGCTGGAAGAAAGGTATATTTGCTGTTGATGGTTTGACAGTCAATTTGCTGGACAAGCTGAGTGTATTTGAAAAGATGTTCTGCAATTTAAAAACTTGGTATTTGCTGAATTGTCAGGTATGTTATTTTTTTAGTCATATCAGTCATGGATAATAACCACATACCAGCTGGTGGTCCTATCCCACAATCTTTTGATAATTAATTATGGATTGGAACACCTGGGAAGGAGCATTCATGATGAATTTGTGCTCTGAGGTACTTGAATTGCCCAACAGCCAAACATGCTGCTTCCACAAGAACATTAGGTTTGCACAGACAGCACTTACCCAGGAAAATTGTGGGAGGTAATCCCCTTCAAGAGCACATGAGGTGGAGGGTTATCAAGGGCTAAGAAGGTGTATAATTGATATCCATCAAAAGTCAGTTGTCTAGAAATTGAAACATATGGTAAATTTGATGTTTTTTTTGCCAGTATCAGGTGCAAGTTTATGTGGAGCATGTGCTCACAGCCTTTAAAAGGCAATTTCATGCTTGAAGAAGCATCATGTGAAAATACAGACAGTGAAAGATATTTGAATTGCTGGGCACTGGGTTCAGGAGGCTGTCTTGTTCTTCAGGAAGTGGAAGGTGTTAAAATTCTCTGAGAAAAACAAGACTTGGATGAGATTGGTGGATACTCATGTGATGAGTTACTCAGAAGTCACATAGCATATGAGCACAACACAATTGGTGGACTACTGGTTAATATGATATAACACCATCACAAGATACTGTACAAACAATATGTATATTCATGTGATAAAACTGATTGCTTTATAAACATTTCAAAATCCTCAGATAATTTTTCACTTGTTGATATCATAGATGTGAGTGCAGGCAAAACAACTCTCTACCTTCTGAATGGTGGGCCCTAGCCTATGAGTGCTGAAGTAGGTGATTGTGAGTTTGAATTTTGGAAAAACACTTTTAGCATACATGCATGTACTGGATGGCTGGAAGAGACTGCAGTCAATGATATTGTTCAAGCTATGGAGCATCCATGTAGGAGAGGGTCTGTCTTGGACATCACACCAAGTGGACTACTATTTTGGCAGTTGATGGAGGAGAGGAATGATGTAAGGGCTTTTTAGTAGTGTGTCATCATTGTTGTGTCATTTCAGGAGTATGTTAGATGCTGGAAAGATCATCTGAGCTGAGAGGCAGCAAGGGCCAGAAGGTGAGTGGCATTATTTATGTGTAGGACATAGTTAGATATACCAATGAATGTAATACAGCAAAAAGAAATGGTGGATATAAGCTATTGGGGGAAGGTGCTCACAAAGTAAGAACATCATGATTAATTCATAGTTAAAATCTGGCTGACAGGAAAACAGAGTGAATATGACATTCTAAGATGTCTAGCTTTTGAGTTCATAAATGAAAAAAAAAGAAGAAGGTTCCAGTAAGTGCAGTGGGATATTTGAAAACCTGGGATGTGATAACATGTGTTGAGCTGCAAGTTATGCATTTGGTAGTCAGATTTCCTAAAGATTCTGGGAAAGTGCAATGGGATGGTGGGTTTGAAACCTATCTTCCATTTGTCAAAAAAGGATACATGATAGTATGTACTTATCAAGAATATGCTTGTGAGAGTGCTGATTGTGGATTATATTTGAAGAAGAACTTGAAGTAGAGGATGGTAGAGGACTTGGCATCATGTTCTTCACTGAGGAGATCTTGAATAAAAAATGTAGGGCAGGTTCTAATATGTTTCAAATCACTAACTTGATAGTGAAAGTGGAGTTGAGTGAGGTGTTGAAGTTTGGAGAAAATAGCAAGGCAGTTTCAGAAGCATGGGATGGGCTGGTGAGTACCATATGCTCACATATTGTAGAGTCCAGGTCTGTGGTTATACAAGGATGTGACCAGAAATGAGACTGGCATTCTTGGATTATCTGATGGCATTGCATATCAGAGCCTTGGGCCAACAGGGTCAATAGTTGGAAAGTTACCAGCTTGCACTAAATTGAGGCACTGAGAAACATGACCTCAAGCCATACTGTCATACAACAACATTGAAGGAGTTCTTTGACCACATTGATGACATGACCATCTGTGGAAACTTCCTGGATTACAAGAATGTTAATTTCAGCCCACCCATATTGACAATACTGATCCATGATTCTATTACTCCATGGAACCACATGATGCACCTTACCTTTGATCAGCAAGCTTCAAAGAACAGGGTAGAAGAGCCATTATCTATGCAAAACTGCAGGGCAATGATGATTAGAACACCCCACCTGGACATCTCTTGGATGGAGGCTGGACATACTGTAAAGATGGTTTGCTACTTAGGAATGTGGGCAGGATGATAGGATGTGATGGCTTTGCCTTTTGAGAGGTTTTGAAGGGTAGAGGCACAAAGGAGAGGAAGAGGAAAGACATTCCCAGCTAGAGAAAAGTGTTTTGGACATATCCAGAATGTTCCATTCAAAAGTGGATAACATGAAAGCAGTGGAAGAGCAGAGACAATAATGATGATGGCAAATTATGACATACAGAATATAAAGTCCAAGACAATAGCTCTAGTGTTCAAGTATGATAGATTATTTGAAATGCTGGCAATAATCCTTCAAAGTCTGGGGAATTCCAAGAATTAAGATCAAAGCAATATAAGGTGAGTTATAAAAAGGGTTGAATGAAACATACAATACATGTAGAAATGCATAAGAATGAGTAGGAATAAAGTTCAAAATGATAAGGACAAGTCTGAGAAAATGTGAAAGGAGAAGTCATGCAGAAAAATGTGAAATAATTGCAAAAGAATGTGAAACATACTAAGCAATGAAAAACAAACTGGCATATGCAATAAATATCCTGGAGAATGGTCTCTGGCAAATCCTAGAAGATCATAGTTCCCTACATCATGATCCAGATTTGTGACATTTGGGCACTACAATTGCTGTCAAATGAGAACATATGTTGTCAGAGATGTAGGACACAAGATATGGACAGTCCTGTGACTGAAGCTGTGATTGCAATACATCAAACAAAAGCCTCCAAAACTTTGTCATGCACATACTGGACTACAACAAAGAGAACAAGTACAGCAAGGCAGACATCACTGTGGTCTGTCCAAAGCAAGGTGATACAATGCAAGTATTTCTCTCCCTCTCTTTTTTTCTTGCTTCTCACATGTAGCATGAGATTGTATGGGTTTCAACTACCAAGCATGCTACACATGGTGTACATGCCAGTCAGTCAGTATTCACTGGTGGATACAACTACAACTACAATACAATACACTTCATGCGATCCATGCTCTCATTGAGCCCAGTGGATGAAGGAAGGAGCTTCATCAATGATAAGCATCTTGACTTCAACACAGGAAATATGCATGGAAACTCCAGGAGGGAAAGGTGTTTTCAGGATTGGTAGATGAGGAGTGTGGCAAGGGTATATATATTCACTGAGTCATGTGCCAGGGGTATTTTTCAGTGGCTTGGAATGACTATCACACAAGTGATCAATGATGTAAACCAATCTCAGTCTATTTACTCAGCAGGTGATGAAAAGGTGACTCTCCTGGTGTTGAAAGATGGATTAGATCCAATATTCTCCAATTTACAATGTATATCATAGATATTTGTGCTTGGCATGGACACACGTACTTTCCATAGCATATTTCACAATACATCTGATTAATAATGAATAGAAGGAGGTGGTCAGTTCAAAGATGGAATAGTATACCATGCTTGGAAGCATTAGGGTCTTACCACCAAAGTGTTTGAAGGAGTGCACAACAAAGGAAAGTAATTGGAAATGCCAAAGCTAAGAAATGTTATAAAGTGCCTGTTTGTTTATTTATCTGTTTTGGGGGAAAAAGGGTGTTGTAAGTACTATATTGGTATAATGGACCTAGAATATCTGGGTGTGGTTGGGATGAATTTGGAACATGTGTTCTGGGCTTGGGACCTCAAAGCTTAGAAGTGTGAAATTCTTGCTGGAAGCATGTAAATGCTAGATTTGGGTATGCTAGAGTAACACATACATTAAAAGAACAATAAGTGATGTTAGGTGACATACATACTGCATGTTCATTTCATCAATGTCAATATCAAGAACATAAAGTGACATAACAGATAAATTTAAACAAAATGCTGTAATTCAAGAAGGTGCCAATTAGGCCATTCACCTTCTAATCCAAGGCAAGGGAGAAATATGTGTATACTAGAATACAGCATCCATCTCACTTGTTGATTTGTCATACCCATTTCAGTATGCAAACTAGATTGTCAAATGAAAAGGATATAACTAGTAACTACTGGAAGAAGGCAATAGGCAAACTCAATCACATTCTGATTACATTCCAAGTATTGATTGGAGTCTGCCCATGTATTTTCTATTTATTGGATATGCTTATAACCTGTATTTATTATTCCTAAAGCTGATCCAATAGTCCTACCACTACCATCAATTGAATACTAATGCCAACCCTGTACCAGCCACCCCTTGTCATGTAATGATGAAATCTTATGTGACTGTGCCAAGGGCTTGGTAAAATTATCTTGTTTGCAAGATCACTGGGGGGGCCTAGAATTGTGGCTATATATAGACATGATTTCAACACAATGTGAAAGACTTACCATAAACAGATAACTAGTTTGAATCAGAATTGCCTGCTGTAATTAATTCAATGATGCTCCTTCCATCATTTTCCAGTTACTTTATTTATCTAACTAATCTTTTGTTTTTTGCCCTCAAAAATTCACTATGGTGCTAGGTGAGAAGCTTCTCATCAAGGTTACAACAAAACTGACCATAAGTATCTACTCAACATCCTGAAAGCCTGTTATCTCCCTCAACTCTTTGTTACAATTTGCTCCTATTCTTTTTCTTTGACATTCACACTTGTCATCATCAGCCTAACCCAATCTTTGTCCTTTATTAGAGTGCTCTAGAACATGCAATGTATTTGTTGCATACCATTATCTTTGCTTCTTCTTCTTTTTGAACTTTTTTTGCTTAGTCATAGTTGTTCCATAACCTTCTATGACCTTCCATTGTGCAGTGTTACGCTTGGTCCGGGTAGGAACGAGCGTAGGCTCAAAGAACTAGAACACAGGGTCAAGGGTTCGAGGTGACAACGGAGTACTTGCCCTATAGGGTCAAGGGTTCTTCCTGCTAGGACGTATAGCAGGTGGTTCGAGTGTGAGTCTGCCTACCGATGAGGTAGCAGCGAGTTACGATGAGGGGAACGAAGGGGAACGAGGTAAGATTGAGCAGAACTAAGCTGAGGTACAAAGGACGAGGTACCTAGGTTTATATACTGCGCAATGGAAAGTCATAGAAGGTTGTGGAACAACTATGACTAAGCGAAGAAAGTTCGAAAAGAACAAAAAGGTAGAGATAACAAGATAAGGGTGTGCGACGAACAGGTTGCATGTTCTAGAGCACTCTATCGAAATGAAGACATCGGGTAAGGCCGACGATAGTAAGCAACAATGAGTAAGAAAAGAATAGGGGCGAATCGTAACATGCAGTATATAAGCCTAGGTGCTTCATCCCTTGTACTCCAGCCTAGTCCTGCTCAATCTACCTTGTTCCCTTCATTCCTCTCATCATAACTCACTGCTACCTCTTCAGTAGGCAGACTTACCTTCAAACCACCTGCTATATGTCCTAGCAGGCAGAACCCTTGACCCTGTGCAGCAAGTCCTCTGTTTTCACCTCAAACCCTTGATCCTTTGTTTTAGTGCTTTGAGCCTATGCTCGTTCCTACCTGGATCAAGCATAAGAAAAGGACTAAGCTCTACATTTTAGGACTGTCACTGTTACAGATCCTCCACCATTCCTCCCAGGATTCCCTCCCACAGAGAATGAGCTCTGCATGGTATGCACAGGCTCACCACAGTAGATCTTCCCTCAGAAACTTTGTCCTCATCATCCTCCCCCTCTGAACAATCACACCTAGACCCAGATACCACCCTTCCTAATGCTGCTGAGCAACAGGCAGATGCTGATTTAGCCCACCAACTCTCCTTGATGCTTCACATCCCCAGGAATCCCACACCACCCTCCCCCACCCCAACCACCTCTCACCCCCCTCTATTCCCCTTTCAAGCACCTCACTCTGCCCCCACCCCTCCCCTCTTGTCCACACCTTTGCCTCTACCCAACCCCTCCCCCCTTTCACACCCCCTCCTACCATGTCTACCCTCTTAAAACCAGTTGAACTTCACATTAGCTCCCCTGATGCCTTTGATGGCGATGACACCAAGGCAACCATCTGGCTGGACTCTGTTCAAACCTACCTCCTCATCAATGAAGAGGTCTACAACACTGAGGCAAAAAAGATTGCTTTTGCCCTCTCCTACATGAAATCCAGAGCAGCTCTCATCTGGGCCTCTTTCTTTCAAAAAACCCCCCTTGCCTTCGATGCCAATGGAAATCCCAAGGGCTTTGGCAAGTTCTCCAACTTCCTCTCTTCCTTCAAAACCATCTTCAAACACCATGACACTCAAGCCTTGGCCATTACCTGGCTCTTGACTCAATGGATGACTGGCAATGCTGGTATTCCAGAACTAACTTCATTCATCTTGGGGTTTCACAACAAAGCCCAGATTAGTGAAATCATGGATGAGAAAGTTCTCATTGGGTATTTCTCCACTGCCCTCCCTGTTTGCCTCATGCATTGCATCATGTCCATGGACACCATCCTCACCAAAATTGATGAATGGTACTCTAAGGCCATTCATCTCCTCACCCAGTGGGGAAAAGCAAAGGATATTGCAAAAAAGAACAAATCCAGTTCCTCCACCTACTACTCATTCTCCTCCTCCTCCTCCTCCTCCTGCCCCTCCAAAGACCCTAACACCATGGATGTCAATGCCATCAAACTTGACAGACTCACTCCTGAAGAATGCTGCCATTGTATCACAGAAGGATGTTGTTTCCAATGCTGAAAGACTGGTCATCTTTCTGGTGAATGCCCTACCTTCCCTCCAACAATCCTAGGCCAAAGAAGACCTTGGAGAAGCAGGTTAGAAAGGTTGAAGAAGTTCCCCAGCTGAGAGAAGTTGAGGGCAATGACAATGAAGAAACTGTGGCTCAGATTTCCTTCACCATTTCAGGCAAGGATTTTTAGATGGAGGGTGTACCCCAATACAACGACCCTCCTTTTCTTGTGCATCTGTACTAGTATCATTGATAACCAAACAGTCTATGCAAATCCCTGTTCATATCATTAAACTTTTATACTTGAAAGCCATTGGAACTCATGCTCTGATTGACTCTGGAGCACAAATCTCTTGCATTGACTGGGACTTTGTTTGAAAACACAAACTTTCAGGAACCAAATTTGCTGCCCCCATCACTGTTAACAATATCAACCAATCTGCCAACAAGAATGGTCAAATCTGCTTTACCACTTCCCTCTTTGTCCACATTGGATTTGTGGCCCACCAAGTCACCTTCTACACCCTTAATTGTGGAAAAGAAAACATCATCCTTGGACTCCCTTGGCTTAAGGAAGTCAACCCCACCATCAATTGGACCTCTCGAGAATTATCTATTCCCCTGGAATCCAATCAATCAGACTGCCTCTACCAAAAACACACCTGACCCCCCCCACCTACCCCTGCAACCTCCACCCCTCATCCCCCTCAACATGTTAATGTCGACACTATCTGGGATGAACAACTCTTCAACTACATGCAAAAGGAGACCCAGCAACAACTTCTTCTTCACAACCACAATGTCTGAGTTATTCAGTGAATCATTTGATGTGGCTTTCACTTTGTCCCCAATGCCACCATCACCAAACTCACCACTGCCACTGAACTTGCTATGGCTGCTGAGAAAGCAAAACCTAAGCCTGTTCTTCCACAACAATACACTGACTTTGTTTCCATCTTCTCAAAGGAAGCAACCAACCATGTTCTTCCCAGCCAACCCTATGACCATGAAATTAACCTTGATGAAACCTTTACTCTGAAGATTGGGAAACTTTATCCCCTACAGGGTCTTTGGAGGAGTGAGAGGAGGAAAAGGTGGTGAATGAATGGTAAGTGGAGGAACTGGATTTGTTTCTTTTTGCAATATCTTTGGTCTTCCCCCATTGGATGAGGAAGTGAACAGCCTTAGAGTACCATTTGTCAATTTTGATGGGGATGGTGTCCATGGACATGATGTGATGATGCATAAGGCAGACAGGGAGGGATGTGGAGAAGTATCTGATGGGGATGTTTTCATTGATAATCTTACTGATCTGGACTTTATTCTGGAATTCTGAAATAAATGCAGTGAGTTCTGTGATACTGGCATTACCAGTCATCCATTGAGTGGAAAGCTAAGTGATGGCCAAAGCTTGGGTGTCATGGTGTTTGAAGGTGGTTTTGAAGGATAAGATAAAGTCCTTGAAGTCACAAGCCTTTGGTATTTCCATCAGTTTTAAGGGTGAGAGTGGTTTTGCAAAATGAGGAGCCCCAAGTCAGGGCAGCTCCAGATTTCATGTATGAGAGGATGAAGGTGATTTTCTTTGCTTCAGTGTTGTAGACTTCCTCATTAACAAGAGGATAGGTCCAAATGGAGTCAAGCCAGATAGTGGCCTTGGTGTAGTTGCCATTGAAGGCTTCAGGAGATCCAATGTGAAGTTCTACTGGCTTTGAAAGGGGAGATATGGTGGGAGAGGGTGCAAAAGGTGGAAGGGGATGGGTAGGGGCAAAGGTGTGGACAAGAGGGGGAGGGGCAGGGGTAGGGTGAGGTGCTTGGAAGAGGAACAGAGGGAGGTGGGAGGTGGTTGGGGTGGGGAAGGGTGGTGTGGGATTTCTGGGGATGTGAAGTGCTGAAGAAAGTTGGTGAGCAAGGTTAATGTCCTCCTGTTGCTCAGCAGCAGTGGGAAGAGGGGTGTCTGGGTCCTGGTGAGAGATTTCAAAGGGGAAGAAGGATGAGGACAAAGTTTCTGAGGGGAGTTCTACTGTGGTGAGCCTGTGTGTACCATGCAGAGCTTATTCTCTGTAGAAGGGGGTTCTGGGAGGAATAGTGGAGGATCTATAGCAATGATAGTCCTGAATGTAGAGCTTAGTTCTTTTGTTACACTTGGTCCAGGTAGGAATAAGTGTAGGCTCAAAGAACTAGAATGTAGGGTCAAGGGTTTAAAGTAAGGATGAAGGACTTGCCACACAGGATCAAGGGTTCTTCCTGCTAGGATGTATAGCAGGTGGTATGAAGTTAAGTCTGCCTACCAAAGGGGTAGCAGTGAGTTATTATGAAGGGAGCAAAGGGAACAAGGTAGATTTGAGCAGGACTAAGCTAGAGTACAAGGGACAAAGTATCTAGGCTTATATACTATGCAATGGAAAATCATAGAAGGTTATGGAACATCTGTGACTAAGTGAAGAATGTTTGAAAAGAAAAGGAAGCAAAGATAACAAAGATAAAGGTGTGTGATGAACATGTTGTATGTTCTAGAGCACTCTATTGAAGTAAAAGTATTAGGTTAGGCCAATGATGGTAAGCAACAATGATAGGAAAGAAATAAATGGGGGTGAATCATAACACCTTCATCATCTCTGTTTGTCATCCTCAGCTTAATCTAATGCTTCTACATTGATAGAGTGCTCTAGAATGTGCAATGTGTTCACCACACATCTTCATCTTTCTTATCTTTGCTTCTCTTCCCTTTCAAATACTCTTTGCTTAGTCATGGATATTCCACAACCTTCCATGACCTTCTATTGTGTAGTATATAAGCCCTAGTACTTTGTTCCTTGTACTTTGGCTTGGTCCTGCTCAATCTACCTTGTTACTCCTTCACTCCCCTTATCATAACTTACTGCTACCTCTTCAGTAGGTAGACTTACATTTGAACCACCAACTACATGTCCTAGTTGGTAGAACTCTTGACCCTAGTGGTGAGTACCTTGTCTACACATCAAATCCTTGACTCTACACTTTAGTTCTTTGAGCCTATGCTTGTTTCTACCCAGATCAAGCATAACAAATGGACTAAGCTCTCTTTTAGGACTGTCTTTGTCACAGATCCCTCGCCATTCCTTCCCAATGACCCTCTGCCTTAGAACAAGCTTTATTGCACATGCTTAGGCTCACTACCACAAAACTCTTTTCAGACTCTTTATT